>PYAF01000396.1:18456-32668 GCA_007407185.1 Glycine tomentella
TGATCATATTCTCAAGTTCCATGAGATAAGAAACATAAATGCATGCACAACTGATCAAAAGGTCTTTATAGGATTGTAACTTGGCCTGGCTCAAGGGTAGGAAAATTTTTGGATAGTGGCTAAGTTAAGACTAGATTCAGATCGAATTTGCCAAGTCCATATCACTTGTGTCAACTCATGTCTTCTTGTCCACATCTTTTCCAAACTGGCATTTAATTAAATATATGTGTATATATATATATATTAAATCCACCAGCTGGTATTTCAGACTTGTTCTTTCCCCAACTGGACCATTTACTAGATTTGGATTTTGCCAGATCTATTCTGTTGGCCTTCCACCACAAAACCCAGAATTGTCTTCTTGGGTAACTTTGTCTTTCCTCTTACCTTTCCTTAACTTCCTGATGGACAATTATCCTTGTTATTTCAATATCTAGTAGACTTGATTCTAATTCTTTCTTCCTCCAGCCTTAAATAAGGTGGTCAAGGTGTATAGTTTAAATTCAGGCATATGAATGGAAAGGTTTAGGCTTAAGGGGGTAGCAAATGGAAAAACTGAAGATGAGTCAATCTGGCTCTGGCTTAAAAGAATATACATGCATTCAAAGAAACAGAGCAAGTTCTAGAGTACTATCAAAGTGAAGTCTCTCAGAAAATAAATAATTCTGTATAGCTCAAAACTCATAGGCTATAAACTCAAGTTAAACTCTGTTAACTTCATATCAAGCATCATTTCAACTTCAACATGCACATCACATACCAAAAATCACAATTCCAATCATGTTTCATGCAATCCATGCCATATTTCATTTCACTCATGCTTCCTAACAGAGATATCCAATTCATCACTGATTCCATAATTTTGATTCTGAGGAAAATATGATATGCTTCTAAGTTTTAAAATCTAATGACTAAAATTTAAAATTCAATTAAAATTCATGAAACCTATCAATTATGGACACTAAAAAAAATTCTTTGTCTCTTGACTGTGATTTGTCAAATAATGCGTATGCGTGCATTCCCAGATTTAGAAAATTGTTGTCCCCAGCAATAACTAACAAGGATCTCGCGCTACTAGAATACTCAATCACGTATGCATTATTTGAGAAATCGCAACCAGAACAAAACATTAATCTAAATAGAACACAATCACATTAATCATAACACTCCTATATATGCATCAAATATTCAAATGTTTTAACTACAGAAATGTAAAAGTACTGAAAATTAAAACAAGAAAAATAAAATCAAAACAAGAAAATAAAATAGTCCTGATCAATCACTCCTCACTCCTCTCCCTCTCTTATCTCATAGTCAGTAACCTGAGATGGATCAGGAAGGTTTACTGCTGGCTCTGTAACACTGGAAGGTCCTGGAGGAGTAGGAGCTGCTGGTGACGGGGATCTGTGTCCCACTGGTAGTTGAGAAGATGCTGGTGCTGGTGGATACTGAGGCTGGTATGTTGTGGTATCGATACCGCGCTGTCTGCAAAGGTCCTCCAACATCCGCGTCTGATACTCGAGCTGAGTTTGGATGAATGTCTGAAGGGACAGGTAACTGGGAGAGTCCTCATAAATGAGCTCGTGTCTTGGTGCCCTCTGGGTGGAAGAAGAAGAAGGAGTAGGTTGTGGTGGAGGTGGCACAGGTGCCTGTGGCTGAGGCTGTGCCTTACGGGGACTTCGAATAGCGAGCTCCGCTGGGGTTAGCATAGAAGCTCTGATCAACTGTTCCTCAGTAGAGCTCTCCATCGCATCCAGATAAGTCTTGTGATTCATAATGGAGGTTATCGGAGCATCCATCGACTCCTTGTCTGGGATTTTGATGCCAGCTTGTCGGCACAAATGTGAGATGATGGAGAAATGCGCCAGCCAGGACCTACTACTAAGGTCCAGAACCATATGGAGGATCCGGCTGGATAGAACGTGAGAAATATGGAGGTTCCCTGCACCTCATAGCACATAAAGAAGAATAGCCCGCTCTAAATTCACATCAGTCATATTTGTGGAAGGAATGACTGTATGATTAACGAATTGGTGCCAGAAAGCTGCATCGCCTACCAAATCATGCTTCCTCAGCTTCTCTGGCACATAATCAAGCCATGCCTTGGTCTTCCAGACTGAGTATAAACCGATGATCCCATGTCTGATCTTATCAGCTAGCTGAGGCATATCATCCCTGTACACCATGCTGTAGACGTCAGGTTGCATCCTCAGAAAAAGGTGGGAAGACTCACAGCGGGCGAAGGGAGATTAGCTAGTGTCGAGGAATCTCTCGATAGTCTTGTCATTGAAAGGAACTTGGACTCCTCGCACCCAGCTAATTCTTCTCTCATAAACTGTCTCTCTATCAACATTGGCCAGGAACTCCTTCAGAATGGAGCTGGAGCTCGGCTCAGGGAAGCTCACCAGTTGCTGCCACTGCCTCCTGGTAATCACCTCGAGGATTGGGGAGTTCTCAGGTAGAGACTCCCATAAGATCTTCCTCTCTGGAATGATCTTCATGGGTAGGTACCACTGGTCAAAGCGCTCCTGGCACTCCAAAGAACGGAAACGGGCTTCATCGCATGCAGAGATGCGGGCCCGCTTACTGCTAGATGCAGCGGTGTGCTTCTTCTTGCCTTTCTCAACTTGTTTTCCCTGAAACTTAGAAAATATGCCATATACAAATAGGATTCAGAAGAAATTAGCAGTAACAAGAATGATATGGACCTAAAGTGGCACTTCCCAGATATATATTTATTCATATGGCTACAGGGCACCATTAGATCAAGTAATTAGGAAAACAACACAAAATCAGTATTTTTCACAAATGTACCTAACCACTGATTCCCAGATTTAATTTTAGAACCAACCTTCAAAATCAATGGTAATTTAAACCAGTGCAAACCTGCAATTCTCATTATGCTCAATGTGTTTATCATACTTGCATGCACAATTTACTCATACAAATGAAATCAGAGTTCTCATGCAATTATAATGTGGTGATGCATAGTCAACGTCAAACAAGCACATAAAACATCAATCCAGTTAATTTCCATACTTACAATTCCCCCAAAAATGTACAATTATTCGATTGGGCTCATGATACATCTACACCACATCAATCAAAGACATCAAACCAAGAAGCTCATGCCTCAATCTAGGCAATTCAAGATATCATGATATGGGAATGCATGCAAGCAACTATAAGGAAAGTATTTGCTCAATTATAATTCCCAGACTTAACTTAGTTAACATCCCTAAGTTATTTGTCTCAACCCCTAAACTATCCTTGATCACAATTCATGTTCACTAATAGCATTCACTGATGGAACAATTACTAACTGCTATCAATCACTTTCAATTCATCTGTACAATTCACCTCAATCCGTCAGTATTAGCAACAACAACAATATAGTTCAGTTTTGATCACACATTTAATTGCAAGAATCAGATATGCTTATACCAACCTCAAACAATAATCCCAAGTAATCCAATGTTCCCAAATCCAATTTTGAAAATGTAACCCAAGTGAATATTCAAACAAGCACATAAGGTCTAGGTCAATTCAGATTCGCGTATTTAAGTTCAGACCATAGCTCCTTACTATCTTTATCACATAACCCAAGCCAATGCTGTCAAACCAAGGTTCAGACTCTAATGACTCAACTCAACATTATGTTTCACCAATTCACAGTTCAATAACCTAAATTATCATGTTCCAGCCACAATGATTCCTAACTCATGAATTCTACATTATCAATAATGAGGCTTGATTACTATAAAAAAATCTCAGTCTCAAATGTCATGCAGAAAGGGATTAATTTTAACAAATTGAACAACCTACAATTCAAACAATGACAGTCTAATCCACTTTCAAGTTTACATGAATTCCAAATTCAACATGAATGTGAAGTTTTAGGTCCAATAACCAAAGATAATTACAGAAATAAATCTAGAAACACTCAACAAACAAAATTAGGGCTCAATCAAACATGTGCTTGCCCCAAACCTAAGCTCCTTATAGTCTCAAGATTGCCAGTTGACGCGAACCTCGCCAATTCCCGCGCTAGTCGCGTGGGCTGCAATTCTACTGTTCCACTTTGAGACTCATATCTCAGCCTTACCACTAACAATAGTTCCCTATGCATTCTATGAAATTCAAGCCATGAAAAAGAGTACCTTTTCGCCAGCCATTGAGCCTCTCAGAATGAATATGAATGGATGCCTCAAGCTTGTATAACAACGGTGGAATAGGGCGGAATCGCTAGTACAATTAGGTTTCAGACTTTTATAATGGAAGTGCTGAATGGTTTAGGGCGTAATAGAAGCAACGAAGTTGAATGAGATTGAATGAGTTGAGGGAATTGAGAGAATTTTAGGGAGAAAATAACGAGGGCGCATTTTTGTGACAGGTTTCCTAATTTTAAAATCAGAATGACGCTCTCGCACGACCCGCGCCACATATGACACTATTCACATCAATGGTGATTAAAGGGTTTTTGATTCAAGTTTGTGGCGCGACTAGCGCCATACCTCACGCGATTAGCGTGGAAGGTCAATCAAGATCAATTTGGCTCGAACTAGTGGCGCTATCAACATGGTAGTTCACACACTAGCGCTGGACTTGGAATTATTCAGCCTGGGTTCGAACATGTGGCGTGAGTAGCGCCAAGTTTCACGTGATTCGCGTGATCAATTCGAATCTGTTAGGCACTTTTTAGCAACTGACGCTGATAGCGCCACTATCCACGCGGATCGCGTGGGAGATTCGAATGCTCAACACAATCCTATGCTTTTACCTTTTTCTATCCTAAGTTCACCTAATTATATATATATATATATATTGATACCCTATAAAAATAAAATAAAGTAACAATGGAATGAATAATATTACAAGAACTAACTAACTCATTATCCAAATGAAATGAAAAGAAACTAAGCATCAATTAAATTAAAAACCTGTATGAATTCAAAGCAACAATTGAAAAGTCTTGGATTGCCTTCCAAGAAGCGATTGTTTAACATCATGAGCTTGATCCATTAATCTTTTAATCATCAAGTGAATTCAGTGGAATAGAAACCGTGTTCCTATCCACTTCCCCTCCAAAATAATGTTTCAATCTGTATCCATTCACCTTAAAAGACCTATCATTGTCTAGAGGGGAGATTTCCACTGTGCCATAGGGATAAACCTTTCGCACTAAAAATGGATCAGACCAACGGGATTTCAACTTACCTGGAAACAGTATCAGGTGATAATTATAAAGCAATACCTATTGTCCTGGTGCAAATTCTTTTGGGCGAATCTTATTATCATGCCATTTCTTGGTCTTTTCTTTATAGATTCTGGCATTCTCATATGCAGCTAACCTGAACTCATCAAGCTCATTTAATTGCAATAACCTTTTTTCATTAGCTTTTGACAGTTCAAAGTTTAAAAATTTTGTTGCCCACATAGCCTTATGTTCCAACTCAATAGGGAGATGACAAGACTTACTGTACACAAGTTGGAAAGGCGACATACCTATAGGTGTTTTGAATGTAGTTCGGTATGCCCACAGTGCATCATCAAGCTTAGATGTCCCCACAGTCTTTTCCATAATTCTTTTAAGCTCTCGGTTAGAAATTTCTACCTGACCACTTGTTTGGGGGTGATATGGTGTGGCCACTCTGTGATTGTCTCCATTCTTGGCCAGCAAACTCATAAAATGTTTATTGCAAAAATGAGTACCTCCGTCACTGATTATAGCCCTCGGTACTCCAAAGCGAGTGAAAATATTCTTCCGCAAGAAGAAGACTACAACTTTTGCATCATTAGTTGACAAAGCCACAACTTCTACCCATTTGGACACATAATCCAAAGCAACCAAGATATATTGGTTGAAATATGATTTAGGGAAAGTTCCCATGAAATCAATTCCCCACACATCAAATAGTTCAATTTCTTGGATGTTATTCAATGGCATTTCATCCTTGCGGGAAATATTACCAGTTCTCTGACAACTATCACACATCTCAACAAAGTCGCTTGCATCTTTGAAAAGTGTTGGCCAATAATAACCACACTACAAGACTTTTTGCGCTGTCCTATTTCCTCCAAAGTGTCCCCTGTAATCCAAGGCATCACAATGCCAAAGGATTTTAGGTGCTTCTGACTCAGTTACACATCTACGAATCACCCCATCAGTGCATTGAAAGTAAAGGAAAGGGTTATCCCATAAATACCTCTTTGAGTCATGGAGAAATTTCTTTTTTTGCTGCCAATTGAGATCTTCAGGCATCACACCAACAGCTTTGTAGTTAGCCATATCTGCAAACCATGGGCTAACTTGGATTGCCATCACTCCCTCATCAGGAAAAAATTCATTAATTTCTATTTCTGGTCCATCTTGCAACTTCTTTTCTTTAATCCTTGACAGGTGATCAACTACTTTGTTTTCCAACCCAACTTTATCCTTGATTTCCAAGTCAAATTCCTGAAATAAAAGAATCCAGTACAACAAACGTGGCTTTGCATCTTGCTTAGCCATCAAGAATTTAAGAGCTGCATGGTCAGTGTAGACAATAACCTTAGAACCAAATAAACAGGACCTAAATGTATCTAATGCATACACTACAGCTAGCATTTCTTTTTCAGTAGTGGCATAATTTACTTGTGCCTCATTTAAAATTTTACTAGCATAATATATAACATGTAGGCGCTTATCCTTTCTTTTTGCTAACACAGCACCTATTGTATAAGCACTGGCATCACACATAAGTTCAAATGGTAAAGTCCAATCAGGGGCCATTAAAATAGGTGCAGTAGTAAGCTTATTTTTCAGTACAGTAATGCATCAATGCAAGCTTCATTAAAACAAAATTTTGCTCCCTTTTCAAGCAATTGGCTGAGAGGTTTTGCAATTTTGGAGAAGTCTTTGATGAACCTCCTGTAGAGTCCTGCATGTCCTAAGAAACTGTGCACACCATTAACATTAACAGGAGGACTTAATTTTTCAATTAATAACAGTTTAGCTCTATCAACCTCTATTCCCATTTCAAAAACTTTATGGCCTAAAATAATTCCCTCACGAACCATGAAGTGACATTTTTCCCAATTTAAAACTAAATTTATCTCTTGACATCTTTTTAAAATTTTAGCCAAATTAGCCAAACATGAATTAAAACAAGAGCCAAAAATAGAAAAATCATCCATAAATACCTCAAGGCCTTTTTCTACCATGTCAGAAAAAATAGAGAGCATGCACCTTTGAAATGTTGCAGGCGCATTACACAGGCCAAATGACATTCTTCTGTAAGCAAACACCCCAAATGGACATGTAAAGGCTGTCTTTTCTTGGTCTTCTGGTGCTACTAGGATTTGATTGTACTAGAATATCCATCTAGGAAGCAATAATAATCATGACCAGCTAGTCTCTCAAGCATCTGATGCATGAAAGGAAGTGGGAAATGGTCTTTTCTGGTTGCATCATTTAGTCTCCTATAATCCACACACATCCTCCATCTGGTGATAGTTCTTGTGGGAATTAAATCATTGTTGCCATTTTGAATGACTATCATCCCACCCTTCTTAGGGACAGTTTGGACTGGACTTACCCATGCAGTGTCTGAAATGGGGTAAATCATTCCTGCATCTGACAGCTTCACAACCTTTTTTCTAACCACTTCTTTCATCGTAGGATTAAGTCTCCTTTGTGGTTGTCTCACTGGCTTTACATCATTTTCCATAAGAATTTTGTGAGTGCAAAAAGAGGGATTAATATTTTCAAATCGGAGATAGACCATCCTAAGGCAATTTTGTGCTCCTTGAGTACTTTTAGCAGCTGCTTTTCCTCATAAAATTCCAACCTTCTATTAATGATGACTGGATATGTTTCTTTGTCACCTAGAAACACATACTTCATATTTTCTGATAATTCTTTCAGCTCAACTTTTGGTGCTCCAACTGGAATGTCATCTTCTTTCTTCTCTAGCACCTCCATTATTGCCTCAAAATCTTCTTGCATGTTTTCTTGGCTTTGAATTTCCAGCTCTTTTTCAAGTTCCTCTTCCTCTGTTTGACCTGCACAAATTACATTATCCAAAACATCTAGCCTAAAACAATCATGTTCATCAGATAGATTTTTCATAGCATCAAAAACATTAAAGGTAATAGACTCATCATCCATCCTAAGTTCCAATTTTCCTTTCTCTACATCAATTAGAGCTCTAGCAATGGCTAAAAATGATTTACTGAAGAGAAGTGGTATTTCACTTTCACCATGTATATCTAAAACTATAAAATCTGTAGGAAAAATAAATTTATCTACTTTAACCAAAACATCTTGAATGACTCCTGTAGGCCTTCTTAATGAGCGATCTACAAGTTGTAGAGAAACTCTTGTAGGCTTCAACTCAGAAATTCCAAGGGACTTACAAACTGATAAAGGCATCAAATTTATGCTTGCCCAAGGTCACATAGTGCTCTTCCCACATTAATGTTCCCTATTGCAATAGGGATATTAAAGCTTCTTGGGTCTTTAAGCTTTGGTGGAAGCTTCCTCTGTATAATAGAACTGCACTCTTCAGTAAGTGCAATAGTCTCACAGTCTTGCAACTTATGTTTTCTAGACAACAGTTCATTCATAAATTTTGCATAATTAGGCATGTTAGCTAATACTTCAACAAATGGAATATTAATATGTAATTTCTTAAACATGTCTAAGAACTTGGCAAACTGTTGCTTTTGAGTCTGTTGCTTGGACTGCATTGGATAAGGAGGTTTCTCAAAACGAGAGAAATCCCATTGTTTCTTTGCAGAATTTTTTCCTTCTTTTTCTTTATTTGAAGGTTCTGCTACCTCTGGTTCTGCAGCAACTGTGGCATTCTCCTCCTTATCTTCTTTATGGCTTACCTTAGGCTTTTCCTGAGGAGTGATTACCTTTCCACTTCTAGTAGTGATTGCTTTTGCCTGTTCCCTTGGATTTATAACAGTGTCACTAGGGAACTATCCTTGAGGCCTTTCAATAGTAGTTTTTGACAGCTGCAACATGGCTTTCTCAAGTTCAGAAAGTTCTTTGGGTGGAATGGGAGGAGGTTGCAAGTAGTTGTTAGATTTGTAATCTAACCTCCCTCCTTGAAATTTTCTCTGGAAATTGTTACCCATAGCAAAGTTCTAATTCCTCTGGTAATTCTACTGGGATCTCTGATCATTCCACACGCCATTCACCTGCACTGGGTCAGCTCCTACCAATATAGGACACTCATTGAATTTGTGCTTACCTTGGCAATACTCACAGCTAACAGGTGGCATTCTGCTCGATGAGACTTGAGCGGCAGAGACTTGAAATTTGCCTATCTTTTCAGTCAATTTGGCCAACTGCTGGGCCAACATTTTCTGCTCTGCTAACATGGCATCACTGCTCCCTAATTGGAATGCTTTCAATCTCATTACAGGCTAGAGAATTAATTAGCTCATAAGTCTGAGTTGCTGTCTTTGATCTTATTGAGCTACCAGCTGCAACATTAACAATCATTCGTGATTCAGGAGTCATACCATTAAAGAAAATACGTACCCGCTTACCCACAGGCATGTCATATTGTGGACATCTCCTAATTAGCTCCTGAAATTTGTTCCAAGCTGCACATAAAGTCTCTCTCCCATTCTGAGAGAAATTGGTGATTTCATTCACAAACCTATTATACTTCTCCATGGAAAAGTACTTAGAGAAAAATCATGCAACCAATTCTTCCCAAGTAGTGATGCTATTCGAGTTTTGTCTGTATAACCATTTGAGTGCTTTTCCCTTAACAGCAAAAGGGAATAATCTCAATCTAATAGCATCATCTGACACCCCTTGATGTCTGATGGTATCACAGATTCTAAGAAATCTGTCAATGAAGTTATGGGGGTCTTCATCATCTTCTCCACCAAACTGACTGCGTTCCACCAATGTGATCAATGAAGGATGGATATCAAAATTGTTTGCTTGGATTGGTGGTCTGACAATGCTGGAGTTTGGTCTAGTAAACAATGGTGCTGGAATATTGATAAGTGATAAGTGCCCTAATTCAGTTAAATTCAGGTTTCAAATATAGGCACTTATCTTTTGATTTCAAAAACTTTGCTTATAAACTTGCCTTAAACCTAGTTAAATTATATTTATTACTTGTATGAATGTAGTTTTTATATTTTGGAAGATTAATCCAATCATGCCTTGTATTTTGATAGATTTCATGGATTTTCGAGGCTTTCGAATAAGCAAAGCAAGCAAAAATGGATCAAAATGCAAACCTGGGATGTGCAGAAAGCAAATCAGGCCCAAAGAAGCTTCTGGAGGTACCTTTAACTCGCCCAAGCGAGTCAATATAGTGTATTTTGCTCGCTTGGGCGAGCAACAACATCAATTGGGCCACTTGAAGGCCAAGTGGACATGCAAGTTGGGCTTTTACTCGCCCAAGCGAGTAAAACATGAAGAAATTGGTCGCTTGGGCGACCAAACTCGACCAGGCCAGCCCCTATAAATACCCAAGCACCCCCCAAGGCCAAAATCATCCCTTTCACTTCCATTCTTCCTCCTTCATTGCTTCTTAGCTTGTTTTGAGCCTTAGGCTCTTAAATATTATTATTAGGTAGGTTAGGAAAGTGAGAAAAGTGAGATTTAGTGCGGAGACTCTGTCGGAAAGAAGCGGTGATGGGGCCCTTCATCAATTCTTCTCTTAAGGATGTTCTCTCCATGTTTGGTTAATTTCTCTTAAAGGATTGGATGTAATCTTCTACTTTTAAGTATCTCTTTTAATATTTATTTATGCATAAGTCTTTTCTATTTATTATTGGTAATTTTATTCTGTTCTTAATGCTTGATTCTACTTGATCACTAGTTTCATGAAATTGGATTCTAAGTTTAATTGGAAAGTACTCTTAGGATTTGAACTGAATAATTTTACTCTTTACGTTACGTTGCTAGGAATAGAGCATAACGTTTAGATTGCAAATAGCACGCGATTATGATTGTAATACTGGGTTATTTACTTCATATGCGAGGGATTGATATTCGGTAAATATCCTTAGAACTCGATTACGAGGGATCGATTCGAGGTTAATTAATGTGTGCATCAGTAATAATAAAAAATGATTTATACATGGTAATATTAATTGGATACCGAGGTATGAATCATGAAATCCAATCCTACGCTTTTCTTTAGTTAAAATCGTTTTATTAGCTTCCGTAATCTTTCGTAATTTTTCTTTATTTCCGTAAAACCATCAAAAATTCGACCATACTCGTCGTACATAACTATTAAACTGTTAAGTTTTATTTGGATAAACTGAGTAGCACAAGTCCCTGTGGGAGACGAACTTTTATAAATTTTGTAACTTACAACGACAATCGGTACACTTGCCAAAAGTCTAACAAGTTTCTGGCGCCGTTGCCGGGGACTTGAGTCGCTCGCTCAGTTCTTTCAAATTTAATTTTTCAGTTGAATAGGACTTTTTCTTTACTTTCATTTTTTTTATTTTGTATAAATTCTCTTGTATTTTGTTTTGTTTTATTTTTCCCTAACCTTGGTACTTACGAATTATTGCAAGTTTGTCCTTTTTCCTTTTTGAGGTAAATTTCTTGCAGTTACATCGTTATTAAATTTAGAAATTACCAAGACCATAAAGGAAAAGAAACAAAACAATCAAAAATCTACCGAGTAAATCTTCTTCTATTTTGATTCTCCCTCACCAGTAAAGCCACCTGTAATTTATATTATGGCTGATAAAGGAGGGGGAGAAGAAAATAGACCACCACTGAGGACTCTTGGTGACTATACGTATCAACAAAGACCAAAACATTACAACAGCATAGTCATTCCTCCTTTCAGTAAGAAGGTTGTGGAATTGAAGCCCGCATTACTCAGTCTTATTGGATCACATCCATTCACTGGACTAGATCATGAAGATCCATACACTCATTTGTCTACCTTCATGGAGCTGTGCAGTACAATGGGAGCCTCTGATGCAGATGCTGAAGCTGTCTATCTTAGAGCTTTTCCTTTCTCCTTGACTGGTAAGGCAAAGACTTGGCTTCAATCACAACCAAACAAAAGTCTTAGCACTTGGGAAGAAATGGAGGAGAAATTCATTGCCAGATTCTTTCCTCCATCAAGATTCATAAGCGCAAAATCAGCAATTGCTACTTTTTCACAAGGGTTTAATGAATCTCTCTGTGAAACATGGGAGAGATTCAAATCTTTACTGCGGAGGTGCCCAAACCACAACTTTGATGATGCTGCACAATTACATATTTTCTATAGTGGTTTGAAATCTCAAACAAAGATGATTCTTGATGCCTCAGCTGGAGGTACAATGATGTCCAAGAGCCCGGAGGAAGCAATAATAATCATTGACTCCATAGTAGCCAGTGTTTACCAATCTCACCATGATAGATCTCCGATTCAAAGAAAAGGTATAATTGAGTTGGATAGTCAGAATGCAATTCTAGCTCAAAATAAACTCTTGACTCAACAATTAGAGGCCTTAACCAAACAGATAAGCCAACTTTCTCAACAAATTCAACAAGCACCTCATGGTTGCCAACAAGAAGAAGAGGCTTATTATATGGAAAATCAGACCAGACCTCAACAGAACTTCCAAGGAAATTACCAAGACTATAGAGAAGGCCCAAGTTCTTATGGCTGGAGGCAACAAAATGATAATGCATACTATGGTCCAACTAACTCTTCTTTTGCAGGTTCTTCAAATAGGGTTCCACCACAACAACAACAAGAAACTCAGCCTGATAGAATATCAAAAATGGAAGATACTCTAACTCATTTTATGCAGATATCCATTTCAAATCAAAAGAACACTGAGGGTTCCATTAAAAATCTTGAAGTTCAGGTTGGACAGCTTGCAAAACAAATATCTAAGCATAGCAGTGGACCTTTTTCAGCAAATCCAAAAGAACCAAGAGGATGTGTTAGAGTGGATGTCTTGAATGGAGGAATTTCTGACTCCAAGAAGTTAGTTCAAGGAAAAGATTGTTCAGAGAAAATATCAACTAAAGCATTGAAGAAGATGAGTGAATCTGAAGAAGAAGATAGTTTAAATCATCTCCAACAACCAGATGCTTTCAAGGAAATTCCTTACCAGAAACTCTCTTTGTGGAATTGTTAGAGGAAGTGAAAGATCAAGAATCACAAACAAAGGTAAACGCAGTATCTCCACATGCTAACAATGTTTTCCTTGCAAGAAATTTAAAGAAACCAGTTATCAATAAATCAATGCTCTCTAAAAAAGAAAAGAAACTGGTGAAAATATTGGAGGAAAATACAAGAGCCAAAGGCTCATCATTTTTGTCCAATTGCTGGGAGCCAAAGCCATAGCAAAGGCGTCCAGCTAATACGATGTTAAAGAAGCGCTCCTGGGAGGCAACCTAGTGTTTTGAATTTGTGTCTTTATTTTGTTATTTTAATTTATGATTGAACTTTACTTTTTGAATTTTATGTCTTTTTGGAAAATATCATCTGTTTTGCTAGAACTGGAATATAGATCCATTGGTTAGGGGGAGTAGCAAAGTAGGTGAAGAAGTAGAACATGGTAGATCCTGTTGATTATCTAAATGAAGGACATCGAGCTCCTCAGCCATGATCTTCAAAAATCAGTGACATTGTTTTTAAATTTCTGTACTACTTTGTAGTTTAAATTCAGTACTTTGTTTATTTAGTTATTATGTTTGCTTAAATAGTTGTGTGCTTTTATAATTCTTTTTGGTATTATACACAGAGGTGTTTTGTTAACATAGTTGTATAAATCTTTTTATGGCTTAACTGATATAACATGTTTTGAAAAGAATCAACAGATATAAATGTTTTGAAACTTGTTTGTTGGATCAGAACAACACAAAATGATTTTGGAAACTTTGAGAATGAAAAATAAATGAATGACTTTTCAAATATCAAAATGAATGCAAGATATTTTTACATGGAATTGATAAATAACATCTTTCGAAACATTGATTTGATTTGAACATGAAAACAGACCTTAAGCCTAGTGAGTGTGTGCCACCACATAAATTACATTGAGTGTCCGCACTGATATGATTTGTAATTGATTTTGCATGAATTTCTAATTGTCATAACATATGATGCATGGATATGATTTAGGCCTTCTTTCTTTTTGAATAACTTTTTAAGCCACTGGCCAAAAAGCTATCCCAAACGTATATATAATGATTTACCATTTGCAAACCCTTTTGAGCCAA
>PYAF01000397.1:26276-49577 GCA_007407185.1 Glycine tomentella
AACCCCAACGTTCCCATTGCGAATCCTAACCCTAAGTACTTAATTGAAGTGATCAATTCCAAATAAGAATATGAAAGAAGAACAGAAAAGAATAAAACAATCAAAACATATGTATTTCAATACCAGTCAAATTATAGAGGAGTTCTCATCAGTTCATGGCCTTCCCACAATACAAGAATTAGCCTGCCATAGGCTTCACAAACATCAAAGCAGTAGAAGAATTCATAGTTATGCAGAAACCCTAGCCTTGATTCTTGAATTCCAGAGGTTTTTAGGATTAGAATGTGAAGGTTTTATGCTAAAGAATGATAAAAAGAATCCCCTGGGTCTGTTCAGAAGCTTAATATTTATAGATAGGTTTAATTATAGAAATCAAGCCTAGAACCTGTGCTAAATTCGAAATAAATCTTTTAAATCAGGTAACAGAATCAACATGGCGCAATCAACGCGCGATCCCGCGCTAACCGCACGGATTGTTCGAAAGTCTGGCGCTGATCGCGTGACACTCCACGCTAATCGCGTGGAGTGTTCGAGTCATTGGCTGTTTCTGGTCTTCTGTGGCGCTGATGGCGCCATGCTTTCGACCTTTTCACGCTAACCGCGCGGGTTCTCACGCTGATCACGTAAGATCTTCAAGACTATGGCCTTCAATCCTGCACCTGGCGCGATCCGCGTGGCTTCCAGCACTATCTGCGCGGGACTTGAAACTTGTTTTCTTCTTTTTCTTTGCTTTGAACTCCTCTTTTTGGCCTGAAAATACTCAAATGGTATTGAATTGAATTAAAAAAAAATAAAGTAATAAACTTAACTAATGCTAATTTATTTCCTAATTATTTAACTAAAATATAACCTAAACTAACCTAAAACTAAGATGTGTTTGCAACACATCAATAGACTTGTGAAGGTTCATCTTTATAAAAATGGGTTCAAGCCTAATTATTGGATTTGGACTGATCATGGTGAAGAGATGTCGCATGTTGACTTAAACGATAACAATAGTTACATGGATGCATCAACTAATGCAGCATATGTGGCTCAAGCTGAACAATTTACCTTAATGCAAGAGATGGTTTGTGATGCTTTCAGGCAACCTGAGACATTTGAAGCTTCAAACTCAAATACTATGGAAGAACGTCCTCCAAATGAAGATACCAAAAGACTTTACAATTTATTGGTGAACACGAATAAGTCATTGTACGAAGGGGCATCAGACTCAAAATTATCAATAATTGTTAGGCTTTTAGCTTGCAAGTCCAATTGGAATGTTTCTGACCAATGCTTAGAGTTTATCTCAAAAATGCTTTTGGATGTAACACCTATAAAAGAGCGTTTGCCAAAAAACTTTAATGATGCCAAGAGGTTAGTATCGAAGTTGGGATTGGAGGTTAAGAGGATTGATTGTTGTATGGATCAAACAACTAAGAATGCCAGATGGTTATTGTTCCAACTTGGTAAGATGTGCCAATGTTGATAAGGGAACCATGCATGGGATGAAAATTCATGATTGTCATGTATTCATGGAGTGTTTGCTTTTATTGCTTTTAGCTCATTGCCGCCACGTCTTAAATCCACTTATTGAAATAAGTTATTTCTTCAAAGATTTGTGTTCTAGAATTTTGATGGAGGATGACCTGAGTAGAATGGAACAAAATATTTCATTCATTCTGTGCAAGTTGGAGAAATTCCTCCCCGGGTTTTTCGATTCAATGGAACATCTGCATATGGCATACGAAGCTAGACTTGGTGAACCAGTCCAATATAGATGGATGTGTCCATTTGAAAGGTAATAAAATCATCATAGTATTTTATTTAAAATTCATTTGTCTAATGCTCATTAATCATGACTTTGTTATGCAAATCAGTAGATTCATGGATGATTCTAAACGAGCAGTGAAAAATAAGGTCAGGTTTGAAGGATACATTTATGCGTCTTACTTACATCGTGAGACAACTCATTTTTGTTCCCATTATTTCAACAACTTTATGTTGCCGTCGCGCAGGAATCAAATAGCAATTGAAATTGAAAGACGTCCACCAATGTTATCAGTGTTTGACCAGCAAGGTTGTCCTTCTAGGAGGGAGTTCATTCACTGGTTAACTGATCAAGAGAAATACTCAGCCCATGTTCATGTGTTGATTAACTGTGCCGAAGTTAAGTCATACCTTGACTAAGTTTGACAGCTTATTGCCTTTGGGTTTTAATAATTGTAGTTGTCAATTGCATTATACTCCAAATATTGACCACTCATACATTATATTTGGATAGTTCGTTCTTGCAATCCCAATAAATAACTGAATCAAATGGCTCTACTTGTAATCTACATGCAGATTTTCGTACTTGGTTCCAGAAACAAGTATGTATGTTATAGTTTAGTTTATTTTTTATTTTATGCTAAATAAAATATAAATTTTCATGCTCTTTATATTTGTAGATTATAAATGAGCCTATAAATGTGACAAATCAACACTTAAAGGATTTATCATATGATTCTATGAGTTACGTTAAAGAATGACACACATACTTAGTCAATGGGTACAAATTTCACACTCAAGAATGGACTGAGGGAAAGAAAATGATAAATAGTGGGGTTCATGTAAAGGGCTTTACAGAAGGAGGATCATATGATTTTTATGGGGTCATTCAACATATATATGAGCTAGAGTATAATACTACAATCTATTCTAAGTGAGTAGTTTTATTTTATTATGACTGATTTGATCTAACGAGTAGAGGAACAAGAGTGGATCCAAAATATGACACTGTGGAAATTCGAATGGATAAAAGATATAATCTCTTTGACCCATTCATCAATTCACATAATGTAAGGCAAGTGTATTATATGTCGTACCCACCAATAAGAATGGACAATCGTGATTAGTGTGTTGCATTAAAACGAAGCCAAGGGGTTACATAGAATCCAATAATGTAGCAGATGATGTGCTTTACCAAGTAGAGGAAATGTCACATGTGAACAAAATCATTGAAGTTGAAAGTATTTCTGAATTGCAAGATTTAAGAGGTGGTGTTGAAGAAGTGGACCTTGTTAATCTATTGACAAATGAAGGACAATCAAATAATTTTGAAGATAGCAATAAAGGGGAATTAGAATATGACTTTGATGTTTACAATTCTGAAGAGGATTAGAAATTGATGTTCATTTTTTGCATTGTCTTGACTTCTATCATACTGAAAATATTTGCTACTTTATTTCAAGTGTTTTATTTAGAAAAGAAATTTTGTAATGACAATTTATATAAGATCAATAGCCTACTTCCCTTAAGGATTTGCATGTCTTCAATTATTTGCTGATCATATCCATGCCTAAATGTTTTGTAATGACTGTAATGATCAATTCATAATTGCAAATTCAATCTATATAGTTTACGTCCAATATTTCAGATTGTGTAGAAATTGTTTTGTTAAATGTTGATGCTTATTTATACCATTTCCTGGCTAATTCATTTGCTGAATTTGTATTATACAAAAATGTATGATGATCCTTTCTGGAAAGAAAAGATAATTGAAGACTCTATGGATGCTGAGAGAGTTGAAGACTCTTTAGATTTAGAGAGAGTTGAAGACTATGGATGCGGAGAGGGTCAAAGACTCTTTAGATTCAAAGATAGTTGAAGACTCTATGGATGTTGAGAGAGTTGAAGACTCTTTAGGTTTAGAAAGAGTTGAAGACTCTATGGATGTGGAGTTGGTCGAAAACTCTTCAGATTTGAAGATAGTTGAAGACTCTATAGATGCTGAGAGAGTTGAAGACTCTTTAGTTTTAGAAGACTCTATGAATGCTGAGAGAGTTGAAGACTCTTTAGTTTTAGAAGGCTCTATGGATGCTGATGAGTTGAAAACTCTTTGAATTTAGAGACAGTTGAAGACTCTTTGGATAAAATTGCTAATATTGTACCTATGTCTTTTTGATCAGAGAGGGAAGAGAGGGAAATGAAGAAAGTAATTAGAGATATGTTAAAGATTTATCTTCTATATTAGTATCATCTTTGTTTTGTTGTAATGGTTCAACACTTTACTAGTGTATTTTATTTTTAGTCTGAAAAGGAATTATGTTTCATCCATACTATTTGATTCATTATATGTAATATTATTTTTTTATATATAGATATGTCATTAGGTGGTGTTGATCCTCCCCGACTCCCATCACATGACAATAGTGGGAAATGAACAAGTGGGAAGAAAAAGTGATATGTGGTTAGACTACTGCCACCTAAAGATAGTCTGTCATCATCTACCTCATCCTCGTATACTGTATTTATGCTAATTAGATCTTCAGATGTTGTACCTACACCATCTCCACCTTTGACTGAAGGTAGACCATCTCATCTCCAATTAATGAACGTGGACCATCCCCATTACCTACATCCACACCATCCCCATCCCCGGTTGTAGCGAACATGCCTACAGATGAAGACATTTCAAATTTGGCCATAGAAGACCCTCTCAATGATCGTCCCATGATTACATTATAAATGGAGCATAAGTATTAAAAATTTAAATAATTATCATTATATATCATACATCAATTGAACTTTTAATTTTTCATGCATTATTTTTTCTATTAAAGCTTCATCCATCTAAGGTTGTGGCCAGTGGCGGACCTACGTTAGAGTTAGTGTCCGCAAGTGCGGACATAAATTCACGTGATACTAGCTTTACTGCCTCCTCTCGCTTGTCCTGAAATTTCATTGACAACAACAGTATCTAGACCCTTATTGCATAAAACTACACAAGGCAATACCATTTAGCATCTTTGCCGAACATATAAACAACAACAAAAAGAATTATCATGACTCACAGTACTAATAAAGTTGATACCAAAAGTTAGGTTCTGGACCTTTAGTGTGGCCATTTTAAGATTCAGAGCATAGTCATGATTGATAAGTCTTTTACTCAAAACCGAGATTTTTATGAAAATTCAAAACAAATATAGAATATATTTTATTTCACCAGGATGCATGTATGGAAGTATTGGAGTATATTCTCATATTTGTTTTGGAGAATTGGTAAAATTTGGGGGGCTAAATGATTGATCAAACTATTATCTGTATTTTGTTACAAAAATAACTACATTTTGAACGGGTTCATAACCTTGTACATAAAGCGTTGATTTAAATTGTCTTTACAAAAATAAATTTTGTCCATTAGACAACAAAAAATTTTGTCCCCCAAACCCCTGCCACTAAGTGTGCAAACATAAATAAATTTTCCTGGGTTCGCCACTGGTTGCGGCAAAGGTTATCACATTGTTCATTAGACAACAATTTGTTAACCCATGACCAACATGGGGAGCAATTCCAAAGGATCATCAAGAACTATTTTTCCAGCACTTTAAGGTAGCTTATTCACCTCTTAATAAATTACTTCAATGGCTGAAATGGATAGCTCATGTTTTAGGATTTTTTTTTTAATTTGAAAATTGAGTAATGCTTTTTCTGTGGGAAGAAAAAATATTGCATTCATTTGTGCTCTATATTTAATATCCTTCATTTGTCTTGGAAAAACAGTAATAAGTAATGCTCATTTTGTTTTATTTTATCTGAAATTTTAAAATTGGTATTTTGCTAACTGTGTGCCATTTCATAACTTTGTGATACTTTAGAGAAAATTGGTATGGAGACCTGAGGACGAACATGAAATTAAAAAAGCCTTTAACTCGAAATCCTCTCATAGACTTTCTGAGATATTTAGGGATGCCCGAAATGAAAATAAAAGGTCATATTGGATTAGAGATCATGTCTGGAATGATATGTTATCACATTGGAATGCACCTGAGTATCGTTCCAAGTGTCAACAGGCCAAAAAAATTGTATGCACACAGGTGATTTTATTAGCTTCTAGGATCACGTCATTCGTTTGATATGTACATTAAAATTATAATCCATAATTTTTTGTACTTATTTAATTCTTTATTTAATGTTTAATTTATTTTATAATGTTTGTAAATAGTCTGAGGAGCTTGGTCGATCTGCATACATTGATGAGGTTTTTCAACAAACTCATTTACGAAAGGATACTGGTCAATTTGTCGATGATAAATCTAAGAAGACACATGTGATACCATTATCTTGCATGCTCTTTTATTTTTTAAAATGTCTATTATATTTATAAAATAATGACTGTTTATGAATGACAGGAAGAGTTTGAGACTAAACTATCTCAAGCTAGGTCTGATGTTGCATCAAGTGTTGGTGAATCAGAAATGACTCTTTTAGACCTTGCTAAAGAACAAAGGTTTAGGACTTGATGTTGGGTTGCAGCTGCGAGACCAAAGCATAGGGATGCCTTTACGGTATTGGAGATATGGTTCATAGTTATAAATGTGGAGATGATAGCTTCATGCAACATATGCAAGGATCTTCCAGTCACACTCAAGATTCAGCAGAGATTAATCGACTAAGGGAGGAGCTTCGTCAATCAAAGAGGCACTATGTCTGTATTTTAGTCAATTGTACTTCAATTCTTACCTCCTGAAGCGTGAAACATTATTCATCAACATCAACAACCTCACTAGCAGCAATAAGACCAGCAACAATAACAAGACAATGACCAACCACATGACTAGAAGCAACAACACAATGACCAACAACCAGATGACCAGTAAGAACAACACGATGACCAGAAAGGCACTTTGCCAATGAATATTTTGATTCCTGAGTAGCAACCTAAAATTACTATTGACATATTAGACATTGTGCTTTTATTTTAGATTTATTTTGAATTTAAGTGAATTTGTTTTGGCTTTATGAATGAGTATTTCAATAATTACATGTATGTGTTAATTTCAATATTGACGTTAAATGATATAAATGAAAAAAAAAATATACATAAATTATCGATGTTAAATATTAAAAATAAAAAATTAAATAAAAATTATTGAAAAAAAGTTATCAACGGATTTTTCAGTGATATATCTGTTGATAATTTCCCATTGATGGACTTTCAACGGATTTTTGGATCAGAAATTAGTGACGGATCAATATATGGGAAATTACTGATGGATTACCCACATCGGAAATTTCTAACGGATCCATCTGTAAGAAATTATCAGCGCATTTTTCTGTTGGAAATTTTCAACAGATCCATCCGTGGGAAATTACCGACGGAAAAATCCATCGATGATTTTCAACATAACATACCGATGGATATTTTTGTCGAAAATTACCGACGAACAACAAAATTTTGTCACTTAAAATTTCTATGAGCATTTTACCGATAGATTTTTGTGTATCAGAAATCCGTTAAAAATATTAAGTTACCAACGGATTTTAAGGATTATCGACAGATTCTAATGTCAAAAATACCCTCTCTTTTTTTTTACATCTTCGAGTGGCCATCTTCGTCATGTCTAGCTTCTGGTCATATTGATTCCATTTCTGATAATGCGTGTGATCATGCATTGCTTTTGATCTCACTATACATATAACACAACTTATTTTCATTGTATGTGAGAATATATGCGAAAAGTTAGAATTGAAAAAATTTGACGGCACGGTTGAATCCAGAACGTTAAAAAAAATAACAGTGGGATTTTATTATATTAAAACAATACTGCTAAAAAATGACAAATACGTTCCAAATTGTAAATTGTAAACAAAATAAAATATATATATATATATATACACTATAAAAATGTAGTCCTTAATTTAAAATCGTGTTTTTTTAAATAGTTAAAAGTAATTCCGGAAATTTCTAAGAAATTTAGAGAATTTTGTGTAAAAAGAAGAAAATAACTATGATTGACTGTGTAAGTTAAATCAGTGCCAGTTTTAAAAAGTCCTAGAAAATTATTTAAAATTCATTTTATTTAAAATAAATATTTTCCTTATTTTATAGTTATTTAGTAATTATTAAAAGTAAAATTGAATTATGAATTATTTTTAAGTGAAAATAGCGTTTTAATTATTTGAGAATAATAGAAAGTATGAGAAGTTGATTTAAATTACTAAAATTAGTAAAATAACAAATATTTCATAATAAAATTCTTTCAAAAAATTATACTAGTATATTTTAATTATTATAACAAAGAATTAGCATGGAATAAATTAATAACTTTAAATATAAATATAAAAGTTTGAAACAAAAACATTATTTTCGAGTGGGCTGTACGTTAACGTGGATGGGCCGTGAGGGATCAATTTTGTTAACCAAATACAGGGGGTTGAGCTTTATACACCCAGTAAAAATCTAATACACCTAGACGTGAATAGTGAAATTCTGTAAATGCCCCTCGTTATATACTTAAGCACTGTTGAGTTTCTTCTTCACGCACCTGGTCCTGCTGCGATTATCTTTCGTTTCGTGGCGCACCTCAGTCTTTACTATTTTAGCATTTTGGTTCAGCTCCGCCACAGTTGGTGGTGGTCGTTGGTCGTTCACTTCTCGTGGTGGTTGATTGGTGCTCGCTTCCGCCGTCCTCCATGAGTGCTTCTTCGTTTTTTTCGTTTAATATGGATTGTAGATGTCGCAGATGGGTTAATCCGTATACTCCATACGGATTGAGTAATCAGTAGCATGCTTACCGAATTGTGGGGGCTACTGTTTATGAGGATCCTCCTGTTCAGGACCGACGTGTGGAGCATGATATTCCTGGCATGGATGTTGCAAGTGATCAAATACAATCTTTTCCAGGTGGGGCGGAGGACTGTTCAGTGTTGACAGATTATGCTGAACATGTGACTCTTCGAGTGTGGGAAGGACAGGTAGTTATATGTTTCATTACAAAGAAAGTGCAATTTTGCAATAGATACATTGATTGTCATTGATATAATCTGTTTGCAGGAACGTCCTGAGTTAAAATTGGCATCTCATGGAAGAAAATTGGAAGGTTTGCACTCGAGATTGAAGGATTAGTTGCTAGTACGGGCTTAGCCCCTTTGATTTCATGCTCAGTCAAGACCAGAGACATGGGATTGCTCTCGGCTTTTGTGGAAAGATGGCACTCTGAGACCAACAACTTTCATTTGCCCGTAGGGGAGTTGACTATCACCTTGGATGATGTCGCTTCCCTGTTGCATCTCCCCATCGTAGGAGCTTTCTTATCGTATGAGATGATTGATATTGGACAGGCAGTAGTGATGCTTGTTGAATTGCTTGAGGTATCTGTAGAAGAAGCTAGAGCGAAAATGGAGCAATTCCATGGAGCATATGTTCTCCTGTCATGGCTGCAAGATATATATGCTGTGAACTGTCAGTCAATGAAGTGGATTCAGCAGCCAAAGCCTACTTGTTTCATTTGGTCAGGTGCACACTATTTGTCAACAAGAGTGTCACACATATCAGTGTGGTATTCTTGGAGGCATTTCGCGATCTGGACCAGTCAGGAGGATATGCTTGGGGTTCGGCTGCTCTGGTTCACTTGTATGCTAATCTTAACTATACTTGTCAGCATAACGGCAAACATCTCGTCGGTTATGTGACGTTGTTACAAGTAATGCTTTTGACATGTGCCATACTTATCTATTGGAATCAATTTGTTATAACTATGATCATAATACGTTGACGTTATATATTCATTTATAGTGTTGGATCTATGAACATTTCCCAACAATTGGGAATGCCTCTACAGCTCAGAAATACCAGGAGAGGAAACCACATACGTGTCGTTAGAAGGTTGTGAAGGCATTACCGGTCATCACCTATCGTAGGCGACTAGATAGGTTGATCATGGACAATGTCTGTTGGACTCCATACGCCGATCACCGTGCGCATAGAGAGTTTGACATAATTTCACTATTCTCTGGGCATATTTGATGTGGACCGCATGTTGTGAGACTTTTACCAGAGAGGGTAAGGCAGTTTGGATTTGTTCAAGTAATTCCACAAATCCAAATCACTAAAGCGCCATCCACGGAGGAGGTCGATGAAAGATGGATGCAGTTTTCACATCACTTAACATAGACCATAGAAGAGGTTACTCATCCCAGTCAGTCGATGGTTGGGTATTTGGACTGGTTTGTTTTTGTGTCTCATCCTTTTATGACTCCCCCACAGATTGGTGACCCCTGTTAGACACCCACTGACTGAGCGTCATTTTATACCAGATCCTCCACATGCTCATAATGATGACCCAACACTAGTTCCACCTTCATCTCAGGAGCCTCGACATGTTGTGGTATGAAACTATTGTCAAAGTATTTGTTTTCAACTGTACTTAGATAAAAAAATTATTAACCATGAATGTTTACCCAATAATGTTTTTGTCATTGTCTCAGGCTACGTGCCAAAGGTTAGCAGAAGGCTTACAACACATGATAGACATGTGTATGGTTACTGTTGGCACCAACGCGTATGCCGCAACAGAGCACCTGCTGCATATAGCCCGTTCTGTAATTGAAGAAGGATGTGTGTATGTGCGGTCTAGACGGATGAGATAGAGGCATTAGAGACATGTTGGTGGACAAGTCCAAATATGATTGTAGTTATCATATGTTGACTTCATACCATTTATGCCTTCACATTTAGTTTTCTTATAAAACTATTGATGGACACTACATCATTGTATTAATTTTTGTCAAATCTACTTTGCTTCATTTAGTATTACTGCTACTTCTTTTTAAACTACTCATCAAACAACATATGTTTAAAAATACGCTTAAACACAACTCTTTGAAAACACTAAATACACTAAACCCAACAAAAGGTTACAAATGTGAATACAAACTGCTAATCAATAACAAATGTTTAGAATAACAAATGGTTCAGTCATCTCGTAAGTCAACATGTTCAGTACGCAACTTCTTCAAATTACTATATGCTTGCATTCGGCCCATATAAGGAAGCATCCATTCTTTTGCAACATTGTAACAATGTCTTGACCATAACAAAGCAGTTGGTGGCATAGGAATTCCATCTATCAATACAACCTGAAACAATTAGCAACAATCATATAGCTTAACATATGTTTCAAATTTAGGCTAAAAAAGTAAAATGGTGGAATCATATACCTGAACAAAATGGTTACCATACACATGACCAATACATAAAATGCGATGAACACTAGTATCTCGAGGCAGTTGGCTTCTCAAAGTAAAAAAGACATACCTTGTTGGAGAGATAGAGAAACGAGAACAATGTTATACCTTGATGAAATTATGTATCCCAAATTGGTAATATCCATCCACTTATCAATGGTTACCTATACTTAACAAAGAACGATGCAAATATAAATAAATCAAAAAGTTCTTCAAAGTACCGACATAAAAAAAAAGTTTACCTTTGACAATCCATCAACAAGTAGAGACTGTTTCAAGTGCTCAAATCTTGGTAACCCACCAAACAAAGCTATATATTCATCAGACCATTGTGCAAGTTCTTTGAACAGATGATTGGGTACCAAATACCAAGAATCTTCACCATATCCTAGCAAGGCAACAGTTACACGAAATCCACAATTACCATCAACTTTAACATCAAAAATGTTTAGAATGAAATTGTGCATAGTTGTATGAAATTGATCCAACATAGGCATCTTCCTCTTTGAATTTTTGTGATCCGATGATGAAGCCGACTATTTTTGTGTGGAGCAACTATTTTGCCCAGAATGTAATTCATCAACATACTCCCAGTAAGATGGATCCCACTTGGTTGATCTTGCGTGTTACGAGACTTGTTTCTTCTTAGCACCTTTTGTTTTAACCTTTTTCGGAGGAGGACACATTGAATTTTGGTCATCTTTCAGTTTTGTCTTTAGAGTCACTTTGCCACACAAATCAAGCTTTCAAAACGCAAAGATATGGCTTCCATCTCTTCAATTATGTGGACTTTGCAGTCATCAAAACCTTGATCTTCAAAACTTAACCTCCGCCAAAAAACATCAATTATCTCTAGTGGTATGCTCTCAATAACATACTTAGCTAGCTCACATGCACAAGACACACCATGCGTAGTTCTCATAACACATCCACAACGAGTACTGTTTTTGCTTGCATAATGGACTCGCTCATACTCCGTAGCTATTTGGTTTAACGCATACCTTGAGACCATGCCAATCAGTCTTTTGTACAACGTTACTTTAAACACATGACCGACCACATGTGTGCTTCTCTCCAAAGACACTCTTATGTCACTATGTTGCAAGGTCATCATGTTGTGCATTGCATCCCATACACTACAAAGATCTCCAAGGTTATTCTACAATAGTCTTTTTAAGGTCCAATGGGCAGACTCTACCCTACAGTTTATGATTAAAGTGAGCAACAATCATCAACGTCGAGGTTATTCAATTTACAATAACAAAAATTTGAAAGATTTTCTAACCTGTTAGTTGTCGTGTTACCCAAATGCATGACTTGTTTTGTCCATGCTGTTACAAATTTTTCTTTGTGTGGATTCAACCATGTGTCTTTCACGTAATCAACAAACATTGGTCATGGTGAACACACAACTTCAAACTTCGTAACACAGTCAGGATATTGATTCTCAGTAGCACAATCCACAACACTCCCCAAGCTTCCATGACATAGTCCATGCGTTACTCTGTCGGATAAAAGTTTTACATTTTGCCTTCACATTCTTCTCAATGTGGAATCGAGACAGTAAATTGGTTGACCTAGGAAATACATTTTTCATTGCGTTCATCAATGCTGAATCTCTATTAGTGACAATGACCTCTGAGAAAAGTTGACTTTTCATAAAAATGTCTCTAAATCATTCTAGGGCCTAAACAACATTGTTTATACGTTTGGATTCTAAATAAGCAAATGCAACTGAGAATGTCATCCCAGTAGGAGTCACACCAACAATGTCAAGTAAAGGAAGTTTGTACCTGTTTGTTTTGTATGTGTTGTCTATCAGGAAGACAACATGATATGCATTGCTCAACTTCACTGCATCTGGATGTGTCCAAAATAGGTCATGTATGACATTTTCATCCTTCACTCTATGCCAATGAATATACATGTCGCGTTCAATAAGCTTCATTAATTGTTGCAATTCAGTATTACCTTCTCTGATACGCGTACGATATGTATATCTTGCATTGATTACTTGCTTCAAAGATGTACAATTATTGAGATTGTGCTCCTTCAAAGTTAGAAAAATATTATTTGGTTTCACCATCAACCTTGTTATATCAACAACAATAATCTTCTCATCCTCTGTTAGTCGACCAGCATATGGGGGTCCACATAATGACTTTGCCAAAGCTTGATTATGAGTGCCACATAATAATTTCACCATCCACCCTTCACCTTCGAGGACTGGTTTGCCTCGCAACTAAAATGGACAATTACATTTTCTAGTGCTAGTTGTTGATTTGAGGGGGAGTTGCTTGAAGCACAAAGAGAGTTTGAAGACAAAGAAGTGTTTTGGACTTTCAACATGATTGAAGCATTAAAGAAAAGCTTGTGATCAAATGTAAAAGGAAGGAAGTTTGCTGATGATCCAAGTCATTGCATTCATATCATTCATAAGCTTAAGAATTAAATCACAAGGCATTAGGAAATTATTTTGAATCTTGAAATAAACAAAGTGTTTTTGGAAAAATAGCATTTCACTGGTTTAATCGATTAATATAAGCAAAGAATCAATTATTTTGTTCTTAATGCTTTCTGGAAAATTCTTATAGTTTAATTGATTACACTATCGGAATAATCGATTATTTTGCCTTTGATCACTTAGAATTTGCCTTAGTGACTTCTTTAATCGATTACTACTAATCTGTAATCGATTACATTACTCATACAGTTTATATCATCACTCTGGCTTAATCGATTACCAATTACTGTAATCGATTACGTAGTTCAAAAATATTTTTCATATTTTCGGATATAATCAATTACCAATTATTGTAATCGATTACACAGTACATTCATGTTTATACATATTTCGGATTTAATCGATTACGCATCGAGATAATCGATTAAATTGCTCGTTGTGGTTACCCAGAATCCTTATGAACACTTTAATCGATTACAGGAACGTATATAATTGATTACACATGCTAAATAATCGATTACAGAAGCGCATTTAATCGATTACAAGTGGTTACAAAAATTATTATAAATAGAACCATTGCTCAGTTGTTTTCCCAACTTGAGTAATTCGAATTCTGAGCGTTCTAAAGATTTCTAAACATTCTCTAAGTGATTTTTCTGGGTTCACAAAGCTCTTGTTTCCACAAAACTCTTATGGGTGTTTAAGGATTGAGTGAAGCAAGATTTTCTTTTTAAAGATCAAGGAAAGCCATGTTCTAAATTTGTTGTTTGCATTAACCTGGTAAATTCATTTCATGCATATCAATCTTTGGATCATCAGGTGATTTCTTTCCTTAATCTTTGAATGCTGTAATTCTTTGTTGAAATTTGTATTGCCTTGTCTATTGTGTTTTGGGTTCTTGCTTGTATTTTAGAGATAGTGTTTCTCTAAGTGTTGCTGGGTAGTGTTCTCAGCTAGGTTTGGTCTCTAAGGATCTAATAGGGTTTTAGATCTCTGAACTTTATCTAGGGTTGCTAAAGAGAGACTTGTAAGAATCTTGTAAGAACTAAAATTTGTAAAAGTGAAACTCTACTCTAGTGTTGAGTAGAAGAAAACTGGATGTAGCTTCATAGTGTTTGAAGTGAACCAATATAATTCCTTGTGTGTTTGTTTAATTCTGCATATTTGATTGTTTTATGTAAATTCTTATTAACTACTTAATTCTTGAAGCATTACATCTCTTAGGTTGATTCTTGGATAAAGTTTCTTGGTTGTGTTTGTGATAAAGATCCAAAGGGCAAAAACTCTGATTTTGATTAATAAATTTTTAAATTACCAAGCCTAACCAATTCACCCCCCCTCTTGGTTAAGTGTGAAGTGTTCCTATATTTTACAATTGGCATCAAGAGCTAGGTCTTGTAAGACACTCAAGATCACTTTTCTGTCAAAATGAATACTTCACAAATAACCTTCAAGGAAGGTGCATCCTTGAACAAACCTCCTTTGTTTGAGGGGGAGCATTTCAGTTGGAAAAATAGAATGAAGATCTTTATTCAATCCAATGATCCAGGAGCATGGAATGCCATAGAAAAGGGTCCTAGGGTGCCCATCAAGGTAGTAGATAACAACATGATTCCCAAAGATTGGGATGAGATGAATGATGATGAAAAAAGAATTGTTCGATATGATTTTAAAGCTAAGAACATGATAACCTCTGCCCTTTCCTCTGATGAATTTTTCATAACTGTTAGATGTACAAGTGCCAAGGAAATGTGGGAGATGCTTGAGATCACCCATGAGGGAACTGAGGAAGGAAGGAGATCAAGGAAGCACTCCTTGATTCATGAATATGAAATGTTCAAGATGAATCAAAATGAAAGCATTTCTCAGCTCCAAACAAGGTTCACACATATAGTGAATCATCTCTTAGGCCTTGGAAAAACATTTGATGCTGAAGAATTGAATATCAAAATTTTGAAATGCCTCACTAGAGCTTGGCAACCAAAAGTAACAGCCATCAAGGAATCCAAAGACATTGAAAACTGCAGCACCTAAAGTAGAGAAGGATGAAAACTCTAGTGATGAAGAAGAAGATGAAAGCATGAACTTGATTGTAAAGAAGTTCAGCAAATTTCTGAAGAAGAACAAGGGCAAAAGGTTCACAAGAAACAACAATAACAATTCCACCAACAACAGCTCTAGCAACAACAAAAAGATTGACAACAATTTTACTTGTTTTGAGTGTGGCAAACCTGGCCACATAAAATCAGAATGTTCAATCTACTTGAAGAGACAACAACAAGACAGCAAAGGGAAGAAGGAAACAAAGCCAAGGAGAGCATACATTGCTTGGGAGGACAATGAATCTTCTACCTCTGAATCCTCTACTGAATTAGAAGAAGCCAACACGTGCCTCACCTCAATTGTCAATGAAGAAAATGATGATCTTCTAGATGAAGATGATGAGGTAACATATGAACTTGATCAAGCTATTTTTGCTTTTCAAGAAATGCACAAAGAGGCCAAAAAGCTAGCTAAATCAAATAACAAGCTTAAAAAGAGTATTGAGGATCATCTTGCTAAAATAATGGAGTTGCAAACTGAAGTTTGTAACTTGAAGGAAGAAAATGAGAAACTTACTTCAAGCTACAAATCAAGTGGATGTGTTTGTACCTCTCAAAGAAAGGAGGAAGATTCAATCAAAAAAGGCTCTCAAAGAAATCATTTAAAGTTGTAACTTGTCACTATTGTATGGAAAGAGGTCATACAACATACCATTGTTTTGCAAGAAGGTTTTATGTCCCAAATGGGGAGTGCATTTGGGTAGAAAAGAAAAAGAAAACAACTAACCCACTTGGACCCAAAAGTAAATGGGTACCTTCTCCCTTGAAGTAATTTGTTTCTTTTGTAGGTATGTCTTAGAGCAAGCTCTTCTCTATGGTATCTTGATAGTGGATGCTTAAGACATATGACCGGTGATATGTCCTTGCTCAAAAATCTTATTTTTAAAGATGAGGGCTATGTCACCTATGGAGATAACAACAAAGGAAAAATCATTGATGAAGGTAGCATTGGTGATAACTTGAATATCAAAATAAGCAATGTACTCTATGTTGAGGACTTGAAGCACAACCTACTTAGCATTAGCCAATTATGTGACAAAGGCTATAAAATCTCCTTCAATCAAGATTGATGTTTAATTTGTGATGGTAAGAGTGAAGAGGTAATTTACATTGGCAAATGGAAAGGTAATGTTTACTTGCTTTCTATAGACCATGCATTATTTCCCAAAACCACATGCTTGATGAGTAAAATAGATGAAACATGGCTGTGGCATAGAAGAACTAGTCATATCAATATGCATCATATGAATAAGCTCATAAAAAGGGACTTAGTCATTGGACTACCAAAACTCAAATTTGAGAAGGACAAACTATGTGATGCATGTCAAAAGGGGAAACAAACCAAAACATCTTTTCAAAGTAAAAATATTGTTTCTACCTCTAGACCACTTGAACATTTGCACATAGATCTATTTGGTCCTTCAAGAACTATGAGTTTAGGGGACAATTACTATGGATTGGTTATTGTAGATGATTTCTCTAGATTCACTTGGACTTTTTTTTTGAAATCCAAGAGTGATGCTTTCCATTCTTTTAGAAAACTAGCCAAACTTGTTCAAAATGAAAAAGGATGTAAAATTGTCTCAATTAGAAGTGATCATGGTGGAGAATTCCAAAATGAGCATTTTGAAAATTTCTGTGAGAAAAATGGAATCAACCATAATTTTTCAGGTCCAAGAACACCCCAACAAAATGGTGTTGTGGAAAGGAAAAACAGATCACTTGAAAAAGGTGCAAGAACACTTCTAAATGAGACAAATTTACCAAAATATTTTTGGCTGATGCTGTAAACACTGTTTGTTATACCTTAAATAGATTACTCATAAGACCTATATTGAAGAAAACCTCTTATGAGTTGTATAAAGGAAGAAAGCCCAATGTTTCTATCTTAAGAACCTTTGGCTGTAAATGCTTTGTCTTAAATAATGGAAAGAAATCACTAGGAAAATTTGATGCAAAGGCTGATGAAGCCATTTTTCTTGGATATTCATTACAAAGCAAGGCATATAGAGTCTTCAATAAAAGAACCATGTGCATAGAAGAATTTGTCCATGTAATTTGTGATGAGTCTAACCCCTCAAAAGAGGAAAAAGCTTGTGATGAAGATGCAGGTCAAATAGAACAGAATGTTCAACTTGAGAAGATGTCAATCAATGAAAAGAATGAACCTAGTGCTAAAGAAGGTCCATAAACTCCAAGTCAAATGCCTAAAGAGTGGAGAACCACAAGAGATCTTTCACTAGATAACATCATTGGTGAAGTATCAAAGGGAGTCTCTACTAGATCTTCTCTTAGAAATTTATGTTGTGACATGGCTTTTGTTTCTCAAATTGAACCAAAAGATATCAATCATGCCTTAAATGATGAACATTTGATGCATGCCATGCATGAAGAATTAAATCAATTTAAAAGAAATGAAGTTTGGGAACTTGTTCCTAGACCTCCATCTATTAAGCCTATTGGTACAAAATGGGTGTTTAGAAACAAGCTGGATGAAAGTGGAATTATAGTCAGAAATAAGGCTAGATTGGTTGCTAAAGGTTACAACCAAAAGGAAGGCATTGACTATGAGGAAACTTATGTTCCAGTTGCAAGATTGGAAGCTATTAGGCTACTACTTGCATATTGGGTTTCAAACTTTTTCAAATGGATGTTAAAAGTGCATTTTTGAATGGATACATTGAGGAGGACATATATGTTGAACAACCTCCTGGATTTACTGATTTCAAACATTCAAACTATGTTTATAAACTTAAAAAGGCACTTTATGGTTTGAAACAAGCTCCTAGACAATGGTATGAAAGGTTAAGCAAATTTCTGCTTGAACAATCTTTCACAAGGGGCAATGTTGATAAAACCTTGTTTATCAAAAGGCAAGGCAATAATTTCTTATTGGTTCAAATTTATGTTGATGATATTATTTTTGGTTCAACTAATCAAAAAATTTGTAAAGAATTTTCTACAGCTATGCAAAATGAATTTGAGATGTCTATGATGGGAGAGTTAACATTCTTTCTAGGACTTCAAGTTAAACAAATGAAGAATGAGACTTTTCTCAATCAATCCAAGTATTGCCTTAAAGTGATCAAGAAGTTTGAAATGGAGAAAAGCAAAGATGTTGCAACTCCTATGGCAACTTCAACCTATCTTGACTCAGATGAAAAAGGAAAGAAAGTGGATGAATCCAAGTATAAAGGAATGATTGGCTCATTACTTTACTTGACAACTAGCAGATCGGACATCATGTAAGTGTTCGCTTGTGTGCTAGATACCAAGCAAATCCAAAAGAGTCTCATCTTACAGCAGTCAAGAGGATCATCAAATATCTCAAGGCAACACCCAAGTTGGGCTTTGGTATCCTAAAGGTGCATCTATAAACATTATTGGTTATTCAGATTCTGATTTTGCAGGATGCAAACTTGATAGGAAAAGCACTAGTGGAACTTGTCATCTCTTTGGAAGTTCACTCATCTCATGGCACTACAAGAAACAAGCTTGTGTAGCTTTATCAACTGCAGAAGCTGAGTACATTTCAGCTGGTAGTTGCTGTGCACAAAGTCTATGACTTAAGCAACAATTGCAAGACTATGGAGTTGATCTAAAGGAGATACCATTACTCTGTGATAACACAAGTGCTATAAATATTTCAAAGAATCCTGTTATGCACTCAAGGACCAAACATATTGAGATTAGACATTATTTTATAAGAGATCATGTGCAGAAAGGTAATATCAAGGTAGAATTCATTGATACACATCATCAACTTGCTGATATATTTACAAAACCTTTGCCTAAAGATAGATTTTACACTCTTAGAAATATGCTAGGAATCCTTGATGAAAATAACATTAACTAGCTTGTTTGCTACATAATTCGTGCCATATATTCAAAGCCTCTTGCCATTTTGATTGATAATATGTATGAAAAAGCTGAACCATGTTGCAGAATGCTCTGTTTTTGCTAATCTGACGGAAATAATCGATGACACTATGTATTAATCGATTAAAATCATTAAAACCTACATTCTGTATGAAATTTAAGCTCAATTAATCGATTACACTTGACTTGTAATCAATTATTATTCAATGATTTAGAAATGGTCCCTTCGGAAGTAATCGATTACCTATCGGGATAATCGATTACCATGCTTAAAACTCAAGTTATAACTGACTCTGTCACTGCCATAATCAATTACCATTACTTCATAATCGATTACACTACAGCTTTAAAATATCTGCATGTTTGAAATAATCGATTACCACTTGGGATAATCGATTACAAAGGCTTTGATCCATGGCTGAACTGCTATCCTAATGTATATAATCGATTAATGGGTCATATAATCGATTACAAGTTATCTTCAACCTCTGGAAAGCTCAAATGTAATCGATTACCTAACGGATTAATCGATTACACTGTGCAAAATTTGTAATCTGTTGTTTTGAAATAATCGATTACTCATGGATTTAATCGATTCTTCAAGATGTTATGTGAGTTTTGACAGTTTTTCTGGGTATCTGTAATGCCCAAATCATCATTAACCTCCATTAACTGTCTATAATAGCTATATTTTTGAAAAATCTGAACGTTGAGTGTTTCATCCTTGCCTATATATAGTGATTTTATGCATCATCTATCCCTTGCACCAAAAATTCTTTCTCTCTTGCTTTCTATTCTCAATATTCCTTCTTTTTTTTATCCTTCATTGTCTGCTTCAATATGTTTGCACCTAAAAGAGTTAGGACTGGGAAAAGAAAGGTTGGTGAATCTTCCTCTAACCCTCAACCCCAACCTCCACCTGATCGTTTGAGTCTTTGGTTCACCAAAGAAGCAAATAAAATGACTTATCTGCAATATAATGCCACCAAACCCATCAGCTCACCCAAATATATAAGCCTTGACTGGTTTATCAAGGAAGGGTTTGTCTTTCCTACTCTCTTAGAAACCCAAGGTCTTAGGAGGTTCATGGAAATGAAGGGTACTTACTACCCTGATCTTGTAAGAGTCTTTTACACATGTGGAAGAGGCTCTATGGATGGTCAACACTTTAAATCCACTATCAAAGGGGTTGAAATGATCATCACCCCTGAATTGTGGGAGTCAATTGCTGGGGTTGTCAATGATGGGGAGAGGAAATTTGAGGAAACCCCAGGGGGCTATAGCAAAATAGGAACCTATAGGGAATCCCTCACTGATCCAAACCAACCCATTAGGAATAGGTTAAGCATTGGTCCTATGGCACCAGAAAACAGACTCCTCCACTATCTCATTACTTATATCATAACCCCAAGGGCAACCAATCATGCCCAAGCCACAGATGAGGACCTACAATTAATGTATGGTCTCATAAACTCCATCCCTATGAATTGGGTGCTTATTTTTCAGGAAATAATGATGAAAGCCAACAGACTTGTCAATTATCCCTTTCCATATCCTGTTCTAGTCTCAAGATTCATTGATCACTTTGGGGTTGATGTCTCTAATGAAGTGGTGGACAACACCAATTCTTCCAACAGCCTCATTTAGGAGAAGCATCTGTCCAAGCTTGGACTTCACAAGACTCCTGATGGATGGATGATGGGTGGACAGCCTCCCCAAGTGCCTCAACAACAAGAACCATTTGTGGCTGATAGTGAAGAACAAATGGCTGATTCTGCTAGTGAGGGAGACACCTCTCAACAGCCTCTTCACTCCCAATTTGAATCCCTTATGCTGGCCAAAATGGATGGGCTTCTGCAAATGCATCATGACTTTAAAGCGGAAGTTCAGGGCTCTTTTAGGGAGATTAATGAAAGGCTGGATGACATTGAGGCCACTCTTAGGATGGATGAAGAATCTGTAGATTTTTAAGGCCTTAGTTATTTCTATTTTCGTGTACTCTATTTTTATTTCAATTTTAAGCCTTATGATGTACTTTTTATTCAAGTATTAATGCAAAATTATGCTTCTGTTCATTATTAATCCGTTGTGCCTTGCATTTTTGCCTTTAAAAAGCCAAATAGGGGGAGAAAAAAAGCATGCTCTGCATATTACTTTGTTTGCCCCTGTTTTTTGTGTGTTTTTTGGCTGAAAAATTGAAGTGCATGAATTGATATTTTTAGGGGGAGTTAGTGGTTCAAATGGATTGCATCATGTAACTATATTGTATGTATGAATGCTAAGGCAAAAACAAATATCTTTAACACTTGTTCTTGCAAAGGAATTTGATTTTTTTTAGGTGTTGAGAAAGCTCAGTAAAATGATATGAAGTCTCTTCATTTAATCACAAGACCCAATGCTATTCAATTTCAAATTTGGCATGTTTAAAGCCAAAAATGGGAGATTGTTGATTTGAGGAGGAGTTGCTTGAAGCACAAAGAGAGTTTGAAGACAAAGAAGTGTTTTGGACTTTCAACATGATTGAAGCATTAAAGAAAAGCTTGTGATTAAATGTAAAAGGAAGGAAGTTTGCTGATGATCCAAGTCATTGCATTCATATCATTCATAAGCTTAAGAATTAAATCACAAGGCATTAGGAAATTATTTTGAATCTTGAAATAAACAAAGTGTTTTTGGAAAAATAGCATTTCACTGGTTTAATCGATTAGTATAAGCAAAGAATCGATTATTTTGTTCTTAATGCTTTCTGGAAAATTCTTAAGAACAGTTTAATCGATTACACTATCGGAATAATCGATTATTTTGCCTTTGATCACTTAGAATCTGACTTAGTGACTTCTTTAATCGATTACTACTAATCTGCAATTGATTACATTACTCATACAGTTCATATCATCATTCTGGCTTAATTGATTATCAATTACTGTAATCGATTACGTAGTTCAAACATATTTTTCATATTTTCGGATATAATCGATTACCAATTATTGTAATCGATTACACAGTACATTCATGTTTATACATATTTCGGATTTAATCGATTACGCATCTGAATAATCGATTAAATTGCTCGTTGTGGTTACCCAGAATCATTATGAACACTTTAATCGATTACAGGAGCGTATATAATCAATTACATATGCTAAATAATCGATTACAGGAGAGCATTTAATCGATTACAAGCAGTTACAAAAATTATTATAAATAGAACCATTGCTCAGCTGTTTTCCCAACTTGAGTAATTCGAATTCTGAGCGTTCTAAAGATTTCTAAACATTCTCTAAGTGATTTTTCTGGGTTCACAAAGCTCTTGCTTCCACAAAACTCTTATGGGTGTCTAAGGATTGAATGAAGCAAGATTTTATTTTCAAAGATCAAGGAAAGCCATGTTCTGAATTTGTTGTTTTCATTAACCTGGTAAATTCATTTCATGCATATCAATCTTTGGATCATCAGGTGATTTCTTTCCTTGATCTGTGAATGCTGTAATTCTTTGTTGAAATTTGTATTGCCTTGTCTATTATGTTTTGGGTTCTTGCTTGTATTTTAGAGATAGTGTTTCTTTAAGTGTTGCTGGGTAGTGTTCTCAGCTAGGTTTGGTCTCTAAGGATCTAATAGGGTTTTAGATCTCTGAACTTTATCTAGGGTTGATAAAGAGAGACTTGTAATGTAACGCCCCCAGTTTACTAACCAGGGTTATTACTAACCACACATCACAAATAAGCATATAATCAATCAGAGTTGAAGCAGTTTGGAAGCATAAACTAGAAGTGACAGTATCAAAGTCACGCTCATAACACTGTACATGATAATATGGTGAATATACATCAAAGTTCTCACTGTACAATACAAAACTGTACAAAT
>PYAF01000398.1:14959-29347 GCA_007407185.1 Glycine tomentella
CATCTGAGTCATCCCAGACTCAATGTACACATACATAGGATATGGCTTTCCTCAGCCTTAACTCAATTATCATCAGAATGGACTGAGTTCCACTCAAAGTCCCATCTAACTAGCCTCTCAGGCTCAACATAAGCATAACTAAGGCTCTGGCATGTCAGAAGACAATCATAAGTGACCATTACACAGGCCACTTAGGCAAAACAGAGCCAAGATTCAAAGTCATCAGAATCAAAAACTGAAAGCTAATCCTTCATCATTACATGGCCCTGAGTAAATCTCTCTACAGGACCTGGGCTAATTCTAGCCCCATTTCCTGTGGGTCACATTACTCAGGAAACCTAAATTCACAGAGAATCAAGAGAACTCAGGTTCTTTACCTCAGTAGCGACCACGGAGACCTCAGAACAGCTTCTCCGAGCTCTAATGTCCGTCTCCCGCCGTAGGTCTCGCCTATTCTCAAGTTCTTTGAGGTTTTCCACTTAAGAACTCACCCTCTCACTCACAAGGGGTTTTCACGTAACAAATGAAGGATTTCAGCTTTTTAATCGGTTAAAACTAGTTTCTAGGCCTCAGGAAAGTGTTTAGGCTAGTATATAAGTTACTAGGGAGCTTGGAACGTCCATTAATGGAGATTGGAGGTCCAGGGAAGAAGAAAGGCTTTTTCCCTCTCCATTTTCGCGTTCTGCCCTTTATATACTCAGCCTGCCCAAGCTCCCGCGCGATCCGCGCCACAATGTCGGTGAACTGGCGCTATCAGCGCCATCCCCGCGCTAACCGCGTGAACCTTTCGAGACCTTTGGCGCCACCCGCGCCACCTCTGGCGCTGTCCGCGTGAAAATCCAGAGAAAATTGGTTTTCCAGGGCACTTATGGCGCGATCCGCGCGGCCCTTGGCGCCATCCGCGCCAACCTCTCGAGTAACCCACGCTCTCAGCGCCATGGCCACGCCCTCAGCGTGAACTGGCAGAACCTATGGCGCCACCAGCGCCGTCCTGGCGCTATCAGCGCCACAGCCAATGGGTCTAGCGCTATCAGCGCCAACCCTGGCGCGACCCGCGCCACACAAAAAAATATCAGGTTTTCTAATACGAATCCCCGCGCTATCGTGCCAGGGTATGGCGCCAACCATGCCATAACGTAGGGTTATCACATTCACCCCTCATTTTAAGAATTTTGTCCGCAAAATTCAGAAACATACCCGGTAGCCAACTCGGGATACTTCTACAGCAGCTCCTGCTCCCGCTCCCAGGTTGCTTCCTCAGGTGTCCTGCCTTCCCACTGTACCTTGACTATGGGAATGGTCTTGCTGCGGATTTGTTTCTCCATCCGATCCAAAATCCTCAAGGGCCGTGTAGGACTCGTCAGATTCTCCCTGATCTGAACTGTGTCAGGCTCAACCACGTGTGAGGGATCTGCCACATACTTCCTCAACTGAGACACGTGGAATACATCATGAAGCCCTGACAACTGGGGAGGCAACGCTAGCCTATATGCCACTGGTCCTATTCTCTCAAGGATCTGATAAGGACCAATGAACCTAGGACTCAGCTTCTTCACACCTAAAGCTCGTCCTACGCCCGTAACTAGAGATAGCCTCAGAAACACATGATCACCCTCTTTAAACTGTAAGGGTCTGTGTTTCTGATCATAATAGCTTCTCTGTCGACTCTGAGCCTTCATCAGTTTGTCTCTGATCATCTTGATCTGCTCAGAGGTCTCTTGAACCATCTCAGGTCCAAGTAACTGCTTCTCTCCTACCTCTGTCCAACACACTGGAGTCCTGCACCGCCGGCCATACAGAGCCTCGTACGGTGCCATGCCTAGGCTGGCATGAAAACTGTTATTGTAGGAGAACTCCACCAGAGGTAGATACCTGTCCCAGCTAGAACCTTGCTCCAAAGCACATGCTCTCAACATATCCTCCAGATTCTGGATGGTCCTCTCCGTCTGACCATCTGTCTGAGGATGGTAGGCTGTGCTGAGTCTAAGCTGGGTCCCAAAAGCATCCTGAAGTGCACCCCAGAATCTTGAGGTGAACTTAGGATCTCTGTCACTAATAATACTGTCAGGGACTCCATGCAATCTCACAATCTCCCTGACATAAAGCTGGGCCAACTTCTCTGTGGTGTAGTCAGATCTCACAGGTAAGAAATGAGCGGACTTGGTCAGCCTGTCTACTATTACCCAGATGGAATCATATCCACTCTGAGTCCTCGATAGTCCGACCACGAAATCCATGGAAATGTTATCCCATTTCCACTCAGGAATCTCTAAAGGCTGAAGTAGACCAGATGGTTTCTGATGCTCAATCTTGACCTTCTGACACACCAAACATTTTGTCACATGTTCAGCTATGTCTCTCTTCATCCCTGGCCACCAAAAACTTTTCTTCAGATCATGATACATTTTGGTGGCTCCTGGATGGATGCTGAACTGGCCCTGATGTGCCTCAGATAGGACGATATCTCTCAGTTCGCCCTTCGGTACCACAATACGCCCTTGGTATTTTACCAAGTCCTGATCTTCCCATGAAACATCAGATTGACCAATCATGGCCCTCATATCTTCATCCTGCTGCTGAGCTTCTCGGATTCTCCTGATCAGTTCGTTATCTACCTTGGTCCTGCTTATCTCAAGACCCTGTGCACCTTCTGTCACTGTCAGGTGCATGTCTCTGAATTGCTCTATCAGCTTGCAATCAGAGATCATCAAACATGCAGCAGTCACATTCTTCCTGCTTAAGGCATCAGCAACCACATTGGCTTTACCTGGATGGTATTTCAACTCGAAATCATAGTCCTTCAGGAACTCCATCCAACGCCTCTGTCTCATATTCAACTCTTTCTGATCAAAGAGATATCTGAGACTCTTGTGGTCACCGAACACAATCAACTTGGCACCATACAGATAGTGCCTCCAAATCTTCAGAGCAAATACCACAGCTGCTAACTCCAGGTCATGTGTAGGGTAAGATTCCTCATGAGGCTTCAATTGCCTGGAAGCATAAGCAACCACCTTCTGATCCTGCATCAGCACACACCCAAGTCCTCGCTTGGATGCATCACAGAATACCTCAAAGGTTCCTTCAGGATCAGGAAGAGTCAACACCAGAGTTGTGGTCAATTCCTTCTTCAGCTCGAGAAAACACTGCTCGCACTCATGGGTCCAAATAAATGGAATCCCCTTCCGTGTGAGTCGAGTCAGGGGTACCACCAACTGAGAAAACCCCTGAATAAACCTCCTGTAGTAGTCAGCTAATCCCAGGAAACTCCTGATCTTAGACACATTCTTGGGTCTCTCCCAAGACATCACTCCCAAGACATTATTGGTTTTCCAGGGCACTTATGGCGCGATCCGCGCGGCCCTTGGCGTCATCCGCGCCAACCTCTCGAGTAACCCACGCTCTCAGCGCCATGGCCACGCCCTCAGCGTGAACTGGCAGAACCTATGGCACCACCAGCGCCGTCCTGGCGCTATCAGCGCCACAGCCAATGGGTCTGGCGCTATCAGCGCCAACCCTGGCGCGACCCGCGCCACACCAAAAAAAATCAGGTTTTCTAATGCGAATCCCCGCGCTGTCACGCGGGGGTATGGCGCCAACCATGCCATAATGTAGGGTTATCACAATTTTGGTAAAATAATCGATTACAAAACATTTTAATCGATTACCACTGGCTCATAAGCGATTAAATAAGCTTTACACAGAATTAGGAACTTCCTGTGTTAATAGATTAAATGGGTGCTTAATCGATTACATGTGTGCATTGTAAAAACTTAGTTTGTCTAGCTTAATCGATTACAAGGTCATTTAATCGATTACTTTGTTCGTAACAAATTTTCAGATTTCTGATTAATAATTTAATCGATTATATGGATAAAATAATCGATTACAATAGTTAAAATAATCGATTATTTGGACGAAATAATCGATTACAGACAGTTATTTTCGTTTTTGTATATAAAGTTGTCAACTGAATGTAAAGAAAGAACTCCATTTTTCTAAGTGAATGAAAGTAGAGTTCGTGTAAAAGAGATTTCTCTCTTGTTCTTGTGTAAGAACCTCATGCTTCTTATCAATAGCTTCAAGCTATTGTGGCGATTCTTCCTAGGCTTGTTGGAAAGCTTTTCCATGGTGCCATTCACCTTCATCCCTTACATTTTCCCCACTTTCCATATCCGAATTTTGGACTGTCCTTAAAGAAAACTTGAAGTTTGAGTTTCAATGCAAGGAAGATTTGGGAAAACTGATGATTGATGGATTCAATCATACATCACCTTCTTCCATCTTCCATTGCTGCACATTATAGCTTCCTTCCAGCCATGGCTACATGTGAAGTGAGGATAGCTTAAGTTCTTGAAAGATTATTAAATAATGAGTTTCATTGCAAGGTAGATTTGGGAAATCAATGTCTAATTAGTTTAGACATACATCATGTGGTATTTAGAGCCTAATCCTTGTGAAATTCTTCTTCAAGTTCAGTTCTAAGAACTTCTCCAAAGGTAAAACCCGAAAACATTCAATCTTACTTCTATTTCTAGTTTCTTGAAGTTTTCGTGAGAGTCTTGGTGGTTTAGGCTTTGTGTTGTGTTCCGCCACCTACCCTAGTGCTTAGCTTCAAGTTTAATATGAAATTCATGTTCTTCATGTTCTTCCTTTGTTCTTGATATTTTTCTAATTTTCTAGTTTTGATTCTTGTCAACTTGTGTTAGTAGTTTTTTATGGGTTGTATAGCCACTTGTTCTGATTCTAATCTCATGCCTAAACTAAATTGAGTTATTAGAAGCAAATTTTACAATTTTTATACATAATTTTTTTTTGGTGATTCATTAAGCTTCTTTAAGAATTCATGAACTTGTACAAAAGAAAAACAATTAGGTACAACTAAATAAATTATTGAATTGGTGGCCAGAAAATTAAAATTAAAAATAGAATTTAGAAGCAAAGAAAAGTTACAAAAGCTACAAGTTCAAATTTCCTTTGAACCACAAAATTAAGTGAACTTGTATGACATGCAAATTTGGTGAAATTTGGCTTCTAACAATTGCATTTGATTAGTATATCCTCCTTGTGCAGTTTGGTCCAACCAATATCCTTGAGTTGTCTCAATAAATTCCAATTTGAGTTTGTGCTTTTCTAAAAAAATTTCTTTCCTTACTTGTCTCTTAAAATTTCCAAGGTTTTTGTCTTAGAGTTTTCTTGTTCTTGGACTCTTGAGTCTAGTCTAGAATTGTTTCCTATTTCACATAAAGAACCTTGATTGGATCGAGAGTTTTTTCTTAAGAACTATAGAGGAACAAGAGTGGCAAAAGGCAAGAGAGAACATTAAAGAAAGAGCCTAGGTAAAGTGTGTAAACACAAGTGTGAGTGACAAACACTTAGAGAGTGATGAGAATTTTCTTATATACTCGTGTTTTTGCTAACCATTTTTTTAAGGATGAGCTCAAGATGAGAAGAGGCTTTTTCACCTAAGACCTCTAGGTTGATGAAGGCCATTACAAAAAAAATGGAAGAATTACAAACAAAAATGGATGCAAGATTTGAGGAGTTACAAAGGGAGACCCAAAGAAAGAGAAATCCAATTGGGAGTGTGAATAGAGAGGCTCGTAGCAATAGTAGGTTGAGTGAGTATGCATCCTTCATGGAGGAAATTATGAAGATGAGGGGAATGAGAGGGAGGATTGGAGAGAAAAAATAATAGAAGAGAAAATAATAGCAGACACAATCCTAGGAGGCATAATAGAAATGAGGAAGATTGGAGGTTGAGGAGAGGAGAGAAGGAAGGAATGGAGGATTGAGTGGAGTAAAAAATAAAAATTCCAAAGTTCCTTGATACTTATGATCCTGAAGTTTACTTTGAGTGGGAGATGAAAGTAGAACAATTTTTCTTATGCCAACAATTTGATGAAGAAAACAAAATAATTCTAGCAACTCTAGAAGTTGGTGTCTATGCTTTGGTGTGGTGGAACCCAATTCAAATGTACATAGGGAGGTTGAGGAGACAAAGAATAAATGGCTAGAATGACTTAAAGGTGTGCTTGAGAGAAAGATTTGTTCTCACTTATTATGCAAGAGAAGTCCACAACAAGCTCCAAAGACTATTCCCAGACTACAAGAGTGTTGCTGACTACTATAAGGAAATGGAATTGATGATGATGAGGGCTGAAATTGTGGACGGCCAAGAGGCAACCATGGCTAGGCTCCTTCATGGCTTGAATGGAGAAATTCAAGATGCGATGGAGCTACATTCTTATGCCACAATATAGGAGCTAGTCCACAAAGCTCAAAGGGTGGAGCAACAACTAAAAAAGGAGAAAAGCTTCTAAGACCGATGGGGCTGTAACTTCCAGCTGGAAAGACAAGTCTAGGAGGGAGGTTTCTCAGTGAAAAATAAAGAGGAAGAGGTGGATAGTTCAAACAAAAAATTATGGATCCTACTCCAACAAGATCAAGCAATATCAAGTGTTTTAAGTGCCTTGGTATAAGGGTCACATTGCTTCCTAATGTCCCAATAAGAGAACAATGATTTTGCTTGAGGATGGAGGCATAAAGAGTGAGTCTTCAAGTGACTCAACTAGTTCTTCAAGTGACGAAGAAGAAGAACTTAAACTTGTGGAGGCCGAGGAGGGTGATCTCTTGATGGTAAGGAGAATGTTGAACAATTTTTGTCTAAAAAAAATGATGTATGGTAGAACCCATCAACCATGAATTTTCTCAAATCTACCTTGAATTGAAACTCAAACTTCAAGCTTTCTTCAAGGCCATAAAGCTGTCCAGATTTCACAAACTAATGGTTGTTTGTAAGTTTTGATTTTAGAAATGGAAAGTGGGATAAAGGTAAGGGATGAAGGTGAATGATACCATGGAAAAGCTTTCCAATAAGCCTAGGAAGAATCGCCATAATAGCTTAAAGCTATTGATAAGAAATATGAAGTTCTTACACAAGAACAAGAGAGAAATCTCTTACAAGCGAACTCTGCTTTTATTAACCTCAAAAATCGAGTTACCCCTTACATTCAGTTGAAAGCTTTATATAAAAAAAATGAAAATAACTGAATGTAATAGATTATTTCGTCCAAGTAATCGATTACTTTGTCTGATGTAATCGATTATCAGTCTATGTAATCGATTATTTTATTCTTGATCTTCTGGAAACAAATGTATGAACAAAGTAATCGATTAACACAGAGAGTTTTCATTTTTCAAAGTGCTACATAATCGATTACAAACAATTGGTAATCGATTAAAATAAACAAGTCTTGTTTCTGTATGTAACTGAACTACTCGTAATTGATTACATATACATTGTAATTGATTAAAACAGAAAGTATTTGTTTTTGTGTTTTTACAAAAATGGTTCTAACAAGTGCTGGAACTTATTGAATTAAATTGGACTTGAAACATCAAAATCCAGCCCTTGTCATCCTTAAGTTGATGTGCCTCTTCATACTTGTCCAAGTTAGCTTGGATGTGGTCTTAAAGTGCTTGAGTCCTAGCATTTGTGACTGGTCCTTTAAAGCTCACCAAAGGAAGTGCTTCAAGCTCTCCTTCTAGACCTTTAGCTTGACATGGACCTCCATCATCCCCTCCTTCTTGAAAAGAACTTGTCCTCAAGTTTGCTTCCTCATTTGTACCTACTTCATACAAAGAAGGATCACAAACATTGAAAGTATTACTCACACCATACTCACTAGGCAACTCAAGTTTGTAAGCATTGTTGTTGAAGATATAGCTTTCCATTTGTGTTTGTATCTCTTTTGCCCCCATGGAGGAAGTCTCACCACTTCCTTGAAGAAAAGATTGACTACTTCACAAGCATCATCACTCTTGTGACAAGGAATGAAGTGTGCCATCTTTGAGAACCTATCAACAACAAAGATAGAATCCTTTCCCCTCTTGGATCTTGGAAGACCAAACACAAAATCCATAAAAATGTCAACCCAAGGGGAGTTAGGAATATGCTAAGGTGTATATAAATCATGAGGCATTAATCTAGATTTAGCTTTATGACAAGTAATACATTGAGATACAAGTTCATGCACATCATGCCTCATCTTTGGCCAATAGAAAGGTTTATGAAAAATAGCCAAAGTTTTACCTACACCAAAGTGTCCCATGAAATTGTTCTCATGAGCTTCCCTCATGAAAAGTTCTCTCAAAGAGCTTTGAGGAACACATAGTTTCTTTTCCTTTTCAACATGTAAACAAAGAGAGTTAGAAACCATATAATGAAGAGGTTGTCTTCCTAATAAAACTCTCTTGACATCTTTTCCTCTCAAGAACAAACTCTCTCTAATCTCATTAATTTTTTTGCTCTCATTTTCTTTCACTTTTCTTTTATTTTCACTAGTCTTTCTCTTGTGTAGCTCACTAGTCTTCTCTTTTTTAGGTGCAGTATTTTTTTCAACTCTTCAATTCTCTTTTCTTTCATCTTTATTTGATCCTCACACACTTGTCTAGGAGTCAAAGGACTCAAAATAATTTTCCTGCCTAGGTACTCAAACTCAAAAGTGTTCTCTATGCCATTATGTATTACCTTTCTATCATATTGCCATGGTCTATCAAGAAGGATATGACCAGCCTCCATAGGTACAATATCACAAAGAACTTTATCATTATAAGCATTAATAGAAAAAGGAATGAGCACTTGAGAATTTACCACCACTTCTCCACTTTCACTAAGCCATTGTAGCTTGTATGGCCTTGGATGCTTTGTAGTTGGCAAGTGTAATTTCTCCACAAGTCTTGTGCTAGCAACATTGGTGCAACTCCCTCCATCAATGATAAGTGAGCACACTTTCTTTTCGACTAAACACCTTTTGTGAAAAATATTTTCTCTTTGACATTTCCTCTTTTTCTAGGCAAAAATTACTCAACATTCTCCTAACCATCAAGAGATCACCTTCTTCGGCCTCCACTAGTGTGAGTTCTTTTTCTTCTTCACTTGAAGAACTATTTGAGCCACTTGAAGACTCACTCCTTACCTCCATCTTCAAGCAAAATCATAGTTCTATTGTTGGGACATTGGGAAGCAAGGTGACCCTTACCAAGGCACTTAAAACACTTGATATTTCTTGATCTTGATGGAGTTGGATCCACAATTTTTTTGCTTAAGCTCTCCACCTTTTCTTCTTTATTTTTTACATGAGAAACCTCCCTTTTAGGCTTGTCCTTCCAGCTGGAAGTTGAAGCCCCATTGGTCTTGGAAAAGGAAGCTTTTCTTCTTTTTATTTGTTGCTCCACCCTTTGAGCTTTGTGGACTAGCTCCTCAATTGTGCATATGAGTGTAGATCCATCACATCTTGAATTTCTCTATTCAAGCCATGAAGGAATCTAGCCATTATTGCTTCTTGGCTCTCCACAATTTCAGCCCTTATCATCATCAATTCCATTTCCTTGTAGTAGTCATCAACACTTTTATAGCCTTGGAAATGTCTTTGAAGCTTGTTGTGGACTTCACTTGCATAATAAGTGGGGACAAATCTTCCTCTCAAGCATGCCTTCAAGTCATCCCAAGAATTTACTCTTTGCCTCCTCCCTCTCCCTATATCCATTTGAATTTGGTTCCACCATATCAAAGCATAGGCACCAAATTCTAGAGTTGCTAGAGTAACTTTCTTTTCTTCCTCAAATTGTTAGCATGTGAAAATTTGTTCTACTTTCATCTCCCACTCAAAGTACTCTTTGGGATCATTATTGCCAAGGAATTTTGGAACATTTATTTTCACTCCACCGAATCCTCCATTCCTCCCTTCTCTTTCTTCTCTCCTCACCCTCAAATCTTCCTCATTTCTAGTTTCCCTCCTAGGATTATATCTCCTACGTTCTCTTCTATTATTATCTCTCATATCCTCCCTCTCACTCTTCTCATCATAATAATTTCCTCCATGAGAGGAAGCATACTCACTCAACCCCCTAAACCATGAGCCTCTCCATCCACACTACCATTTGGACTACTCCTTATTTGAGTCTTCTTTTGTAACTCCTCAAATCTTGCATTCATTTTGGTTTGAAAGTTCTCCATTTGTTTTGTCATGGCTTCCATCAATATAGAGGTCCTAGGTGACAAAGCCTCATCTCCTAGTAAGCTCATCCTTCAAAAGAAATAGTTAGCAAAAACATAAGTATATAAGAAAATTCTCACCCCTCTCTTGTTGAATATATGTGGAGTTGCAAGAAGAATCAAAGTAAGAATGAAGAAGAAGCTTGATGTTTGCTTGAAGATATTTTTTCTTTTCACATGCCCAATCAAGTATGAAGGCATTTGTAATTTGTTTAAGTTTGATTCAAGTACATTGCTTTGTGATCCATTGCATTTGCATTTCACATAAACATGCATTCATAGTTTTATTAAAATAAGAAAGCTATTAAATGATTTCAAAAGAATCTAAGTTCTCATGGTTAAGTTTTAGAAAAAAATGAAAACTTACTGTTTTAATCGATTACACAGTGATTTAATCGATTAAATGTTTTTGTTCTAAATTTGGAAAAGCCATGAAGAACGTTTTAATTGATTACAAGCTTATTTTAATCGATTACATAGTGGATTCTGAAAATTATATACGACTGCTTTAATCGATTACCATAAATCGTAATTGTTGGATTTAAATGAAGCTGCAAAAAGGTTGAAGCAAGGATGACTTGGAGTGTTTTCTTTTTACATGCTCAATCAAGTTTGAAGGCATTTGTAATTGTCTAAGTGGCTCAAGTACATTACCTTGTGATCTTTCATTGCATTTGCAATATCATCCTTATGCATACATGTTTTTGATTAATGAAGATACTTAAATGATTTTACAAGAATTCAAATGGCTAAGTTTTTGGAAAGAGTAAAACTTACTGCTTTAATCGATTAAATGATTTTGTTCTAAACCTAGAAAAGCCTTGAAGAATAGTTTAACTGATTACAGGCTTCTTGTAATCGATTACATAGTGTAATATGAAAATCATGCATTGCTGCTGTAATGGATTACTATGAATTGTAATCGATTACATAGGCTATTTTCATATCCTGAGCTTTACTGGCATAATCGATTACCAATATTATGTAATCGATTATTATGCATTGTTTAACATACGTATAGTCTGCTTTAATCGATTACACTGCGTATTAATCGATTATCTTGTTCATGAAAACATTTCCAGAAAGCTCAAGAACATATTAGTCGATTATATGGTATATTAATCGATTACACTTACGATTTAATCAATTACATTCTGTTAAAACTATTTTTCTATAAAAATCTTATGGGTCTATGGTTTTAATAAGTTTTTAGAATTCATTTCTGTGAAATACCCAATATTCCCAAAGCTTAAGAAGTTGAGAAAAAGTTAGTTATGAGTGAATAACATTCTGCATCAAAACTTAAGATTCACTTTTCATTGTTGGTGAAGTTTTGAGCAAAGTCTTAACAAGAGTTTTCAAGAAAGTTGTTCTCTGCAATTCATACATTCAAACTCTGTTTGATTGGTTGTATTCATCCCATTCATATTCTAAAGATCATGAGGTGATATCTTTCTTGAACTCTAGACTGTGATTGTATTTTTTTGTTTACAAGTCTATGTATTTTCCTAAGAGCAAGTAGTTTCTTTAAAGCTGTTTCTAGAGAAGGGTTCTCTAGAGGGTAGAACAGAGTAGTGTTCTCTGGTTCATGATCTAAAGAAATCTATAGGATTTAGATTTTGATTCTTTGTCTAGGTTTGACAAGGGAGATCTGTTGTAATAGCTTGTAAAGAATTATATTTGTTTTAGTGAAAACTTTGACATAATGTTGGTTGGAAGACACTGGATGTAGCCTCCAAGTTTGTGAGGTGAACCAGTATAAATTGATGTGTCTCTTATTCTAATTCTATATATCTCTCATTGCTTGTATTTGGGTAATCAAGATATAATCAACAATACAAAGTTTCTGGCATTTCTTGTATAACAAAGTTGATCTTGGTTGATAGAAAAGTTTTGGTTTGAAAAGGTTTTTAAGTGATACGATCCAGATTTCAAATTCCACAAATAGTTTCAAGTAAATTTTTAAATACCTATTTTAAACCAATTCACCTCCCCACTCTCTTGGTTTATTTGAAGAGTGTTCATTGTATTTTCAATTTGTATCAAGAGCTGGTTCTTGAAAGTTATTCAAGATCACTTTTTTTTTCTAAGAAAATGAATACTACTCAAATAACTTTTAGAGAGGGAGCTTCTCTCAATCGTCTACCGATGTTTAAGGGTGAGCAATTTAGTTTTTGGAAAAATCGCATGCAGATCTTTATTCAATCCAATGATCCAGGTGCTTGGAATGCCATTGAGAAAGGTCCTTTAGTTCCAATGAAAACTGTTGATAATAAATTGATTCCCAAAGAATGGGATGAGATGACAGATGTTGAAAAAAGAGTTGTTTAATATGATTTTAAAGCTAAAAACATGATTACATCTGCTTTGTCTTCTGATGAATTTTTAGAACTGTGAGATGCAGAATGTAACGACTCAATTTTTTTTTTCGCTTACTTCTATTTTTATGTAAAGAAATTTTATCATTCTATATTTTCTCCTAAACGAATCCTTTACCATCAAACATTTTTAAGTTCAAAATAAAATATTATACAGTCCAAGATCTGTATAGTCCAAAATACAAGCCAACAGACTAGTCCAAAGTCTAGTACAAATTACATATTATCAGAGTAAACAAAAAACACCAAAATACAAGCAATCCAAGCTTCCTCATCACATTTTCTTCATGACCATCCATTGCTTATTCCTCATCATGATTCTTTGTTTAAATGATCATAACTTTGTCAGATTCTCATCACATGGTACCATAGTCAAGATAGCTTACTCTCTCTCTTGGAATTGGATCAATTAGTCAGGGTAGGTCAGTACTGCAAAAGGACTCACATCCACACTACATGTGATCATCATGGGTAGGTGATCTCCCCACTGCCACTACCCCCCAGCTTAGACACCTTTTGTCTAAACGCTCGTCTCAATTCTAGCTATCTGACATACCTCCTCTTGAGGTAAATAACACGGACTAGCCCCCGCCAGGCATATGCATATGAAACATGCATGAATGAATTTCTTTTTATCTCATATTTACTCTTCAACATCAATTTATATCTCTTATTTCTCATATGCTTAAACTGTACACTTCCAACATCCATTTTCATAAATTCAATATAATAGTCATGCTTTCAATATAATTCTAGCATAAAATTTAGTAGACATGCTCAAGGATTTATAAAACACTTTTAACCATATCTAACACACAACTTTAGTAAAATATCCATTAAGTAACAATAACACACAAATTTAGTAAAACATACACACAAACTTTAGTAAAACATCCATTAAGTAATTTTAAATCAAATCAACTATTTCTTTCAATATAGTCATAACACATGAAGATTTAAGTCACTTAATTCTTCACTAAACTACATTCAAGTTATTTATTCCAACAATTATTTCTTAAACTAATTTCAAGTCACTTATTCAAATCATCATTCATAACACCAACTTTATTTCTTTGAAGCATTTCATCAAACACATGGTAAGCAAAGCTTAATTCTTTATGGAAATAAATGAGAATTTTAGTATAATTAACATCTAAACTATACTTATCATAAAGCTTACCCATACCTTGTTTTCTTCTTAAAATTTTTGCAGCCTTCCTCCAAACACTCTAGCTTTCACGTGAACTTCCTAAAGGTGTGGGCCTTTGTTTTGTTTTTTAATTTAAAGTGAAAAGGATGGAAGAAGAAAGTGGGTTTACATGTGAACTTACTTAAAGCAAGCATTCATTTTTGGTCCCCACCATCCTTTTTATATGCTTGGTGAATTGGCTTTTTCTACAAATATCTCCAACGCTTATTATTACTTAGCTTTCTAGTTGGTTTCCTTTCATTGGCTGGTAGTTTGCCACCTTACAAGTGTCCATATTCATGAAAATTCTACATCTCCCTCCTTGCTTCTTACTTTACACGTGAACTTGGCCAAGCTAAGGGGTATTTCCTTTGTTTTTCTTCCTTCACGTGGAATAGCTAAGCAATGGTAGATTTTTATGCTTAGTCATGACATTATCTCCAAAGCCATGATTATTTCTCTTTCCAAATGGTCCAATCACATGGTTCTTAGTTTTTTAACCATACAAGTGTCCTATGTCTTAATTTTTCTCAAGCTTTCTCCATTCCTCTTGATTCTCATAGCCAAGCTTGTTTTGGAAGCAAATGTTTTTTCAATTTTGCTTGTTCACGTGAAATAGCTAAGGTTTTAGGAAATTTTATGCTTTGTTCTACTTAACATATGTCTTTAAATTGAATAAAATTGTTTCTATTATTTATGAAAGCCTAATTCTAATTGTTTTCTTAGGAATAAAATTCTAAAATTATTTAGAAACTAACTTA
>PYAF01000398.1:29447-41461 GCA_007407185.1 Glycine tomentella
CTAAACTAACTTATTAAAGAATCTATTCCTCCTATAATTAAGAGAAAATTCCACAGATTGTATCTTTCCTTTTTCTGTGTTTTTCTGAGACTTGAGTTAGTCTAGATTGAATTCTTTTCAAAACTTCTTCCAAAATTCCTAAAAATTCTAATTTATGGTTTCTCTCTATTAACAATGTCAGCAATTTATTATCTAGGAGCATACTATACTTTTATCAGAGGCTTATGGAATTACTGAGGCTATCTGACCTTGTCAGGGCTAAAGGGTATTTTTGTAATTTTCAAAATGTCCAGGGGCATTTTCGTCATTTGCATATTAATAATATTATAAGAAAATTTAAACATATATATTAAAATATGGGGGTGTTACAACTCTCCGCCCCTTAAAGAAATTTTGTCCTCGAAATTTACCTGATTCGAAGAGAAGAGGGTCGGATAATTCTTCTACATTTCACTTTCCAATTCCCATGTAGCATCACCATTTGCGCCATTTCCCCAGATAACCTTTATCAAAGGAATTTCTTTTCCTCTTAGGACTTTGATCCTTCTATCCTCAATCCTTACTGGAAATGTTTCATAAGTTAAATTATCCTTTATGGGTACATTATCCATCTCAATTACATGGGAAGGATCGTGGACATACTTACGTATTTGAGATACGTGGAAAACATCATGAAGATTTGAAAGGTTTGGGGATAAGGCAATTTGGTAGGCTACTGGTCCGACTCTTTTGATAATCTGGGAATGTCCGATAAAACGCGGGATAAGTTTTTGGGATTTCAGAGCTCTCCCAACTCCAGTCCAAGGATTTACTCTTAAAAATACATGATCTCCTACATCAAACTCTAAATCCTTTCTTCTGTGATCATGATAACTCTTTTGCCTACTCTGGGCAACTTTCATCTTTTCTTGAATTATCTTAATTTTATTAGTTGTTTATTGTATAATTTCTGGTCCTAAAATTAAGTTTTCTCTAGATTCTACCCAACACAGAGGGGTTCTACATTTCCTACCATACAAAGCTTCATATGATGCCATACCAATAGAAGAATGAAAACTATTATTGTAAGTGAACTCTATTAAAGGTAGAAAGTCTTCCCAGTTTTCTTTATGTTCTAAAACACAGGCTCTCAATAAATCTTCTAAAGACTGAATAGTGCTTTCAGTTTGTCCATCAGTTTGGGGATGGTAGGCTGAACTTAATTTTAATTTGGTTCCTAAAGCTTTTCCCAAAATCTTGAAGTGAATCTAGGATCTCTATCAGATATAATACTAGAAGGAACTCCATGCAACCGTACAATTTCCTTTATATATAAACTGGTTAATTTTTCTAAAGAATATCGAAGGTTAATAGGAATGAAATGAGCAGATTTTGTTAATCGGTCTACTATAACCCATATAGAATCAGATCCTTTAGAACTTCTTGGTAAAGAGGTAACAAAATCCATAGATATACTATCCCACTTCCATTGAGGTATTTCTAAAGATTGCAACATACCTAAAGGCTTTTGATGTTCTATCTTTGATTTCTGACACACTAAACAAGAATATACGTATTCACTTATCTCTCTCTTCATCTTTGGCCACCAAAACAAAACTTTTAAATCCTAATACATTTTAGTGGCTCCGGGATGGATACTTAACTTACTTTTGTATCCTTCCTCTAAAATCATTATCTTAAGTTCAGGATCATTGGGTACACAAATTCTTCCTTGTAATCGTAGTATACCATCCGTTCCTATTTTAAATTCACTACTTCCTCCATTTACTATATTTTCAAATATAGTTCTCAAGAAAGGATCAGATCTTTGCTTATTTCCTATTTCTTTCAAAAATTCATTAGAAACTTGCAAAGCTCCCAATTTAACACTTATAGGTGTAGTTTCACACATCAAACTAAGATCTCGAAATTGTTTCAACAAATCCATTTCTCTAACCATCAATGCAGATATCATCAGGGATTTCCTACTTAAAGCATCTGCCACTACATTGGCTTTTCCAGGATGGTAACTAAGTTCAAAATCATAATCCTTCAAAAATTCTATCCAGCTTCTTTGTCTCATATTTAATTCCTTTTGGCTAAACAAATATTTCAAACTCTTATGGTCACTAAAAACCTCAAAATGTGAACCATATAAATAATGTCTCCAAATTTTCAATACAAATACCACAGCTGCTAATTCTAAATCATGGGTAGGGTAATTTCTTTCATGAGGTTTCAATTGCCTAGATGCATAGGCTACTACCTTTCCATCTTGCATCAAAACTCCTCCTAAACCCATTTTAGATGCATTACAATATACTACAAAAGGTTTTTCTAAGTTGGGTAAAACTAATACAGGTGCTGTAGTCAACTTATTTTTGAGAGTTTGGAAACTTTCTTCACACTGGGTGTTCGATACAAAAGCTTGACCTTTCCTAGTTAAGGTAGTTAAAGGTAAAGCTATTTTAGAAAAATCCTGAATAAATCTTCTATAATATCATGCTAATCCTAAGAAACTTTTGAATTCAGTGACTGACTTAGGTCGTTCCCATTCCAGTACAGCTTGTACTTTAGAAGGATCTACTGAAATTCCTCCTTTAGATATTTCATGACCTAAGGAATTCACTTTTTCTAACCAGAAGTCACACTTAGACATTTTAGCATAAAGTTGCTGATTTTTCAGAGTTTGCAAAACAATCCTTAGATGTTCGGCAAGTTCTTCTTTAGTTCTAGAATACACTAAAATGTCATCAATGAATACTACTACAAATTTATCAAGATAAGGATGAAAAACTCTATTCATATAGTCCATAAACACAGCTGGGGCATTGATCACACCAAAAGGCATAACCAAATATTCATAGTGACCGTAACGGGTACTAAAAGCAGTTTTAGGAATATCCTCAGATTTTACTCGAATTTGATGGTACCCTGATCTAAGATCAATTTTACTAAAAACACAAGCTCCTACTAATTGATCCATAATGTCATTTATTCTAGGCAAAGGATATTTGTTCTTAATCGTCACTTTATTTAATTGATGATAATCCACACACATTCTCATGGAGCCATCCTTTTTCTTTACTAATAATACTGGGGCTCCCCATGGTGATACACTTGGTCTTACACTTAAGAGTTCTTCTATTTGTTTTTTCACTTCAGCTAGTTCTACGAGAGACATTCTATAGGGTGCTATAGAAATAGGTCCAGTTCCAGGAATTAAATCTATGGAAAATTCAACTTCCCTTTCAGGAGGTAAACTATTTACTTCTTGAAATACTTCAGGAAATTCTTTTACTACGGGTAGATCTTTTCCATCAGTATCAGTTTTAGATTCAGAATAAGATGTAATCATGTATATTTGAACATCATTCTTTTTCATTATCCTAAGGACTTTGTTAGGAGAGACAATCTGCATATCCTTACTGACTTGAGGACTTCCAAAAACTATAGTTTTATCAAAACAATTTAACATAACATGGTTGGATGATAACCAATCCATACCAAGTATGACATCAATTTGTTGCAAAGGTAAACAGATTAAATCAACAGAAAACATTTTATCAGCAATTTCTAATTGACAATTTAAACAAATTTCAGAAGTGACAACTGATTTACTGGTAGGGGTGGTTACTGTCAAATTGATATTTAAAGGAGACATAGGAAGTTTTAAATTCTGAGCGCATGTGTAGGAGATGAAAGAATGAGTAGCTCCTGAATCAAATAATACGTTTAAAGGAATTTTACTTATGAAACACTTACCTTGGATTAAGTCTTCAGATTGAGAAGTTTCAGTTCCACTAAGAGCAAATACTCTTCCTGTGGCTTTTGGTTTTTCTGGGGGATGGCTTTGACTTCCTTCTTCCTTTTTCTTGCGGTTCATTGGACAATTTATTGAAAGACGCCCTTTCTTGTTGCATACAAAACATGTAGGGTCTGTATCTAAACATGCAGAAGCAAAATGTCCAGATTTCCCACACTTAAAACATCTTATAGGAAATGATGAAGAGACTTGATTGACTGGGGCTCTAGAATTTGCAGCATACAGATGACGCTTATGATAGGGTTTTCCTAGGTTTAGGCGGTACTTCATTTTATTCTTAATAGGCCCTACATTCTTATTGGTTCATTTTGCTTTTAATTAGTAAAATTTCTAAACTAAGTTATTAAAGAATCTATTCCTCCTATAATTAAGAGAAAATTTCACAGATTGTATCTTTCCTTTTTCTGTGTTTTTCTGAGACTTGAGTTAGTCTAGATTGAATTCTTTTCAAAATTTCTTCCAAAATTCCTAAAAATTATAATTTATGGTTTCTCTCTATTAACAATGTCAGCAATTTATTATCTAGGAGCATACTATACTTTTATCAGAGGCTTATGGAATTACTGAGGCTATCTGACCTTGTCAGGGTAAAGGGTATTTTTGTAATTTTCAAAATGTCCATGGGCATTTTCGTCATTTGCATATTAATAATATTATAAGAAAATTTACACATATATATTAAAATATGGGGGTGTTACACAAAAGTGCAAAAGAAATGTGGGAGATGTTGGAGGTAACTCATGAAGGAACAGATGAAGTAAGGAGATCAAGGAAACATGTCTTGATTCATGAATATGAGATGTTCAAGATGAGCAATACAGAAAACATATCTCAACTGCAAACAAGATTCACACATATTGTCAATCATCTTCTTGGTCTTGGAAAGATATTTGATGTTGAAGAATTGAACATCAAAATACTAAAGTGTCTAACATGACCTTGGCAACCAAAATTTACAGCAATCAAGGAATCCAAAGACTTGTCTAAGATGTCCATGGCTGCACTGTTTGGTAAGCTACTTGAATATGAACTTGAAATGTCACAACTAAACTATGTAGAAGATGCAGAAAAGAAACATAAAAGCGTAGCCTTGAAAGCTGCATCCTCTAAAGTTGAGAAAGAAGAAGATTCAAGTGAAGAAGATCAAGATGACAACATGAATCTAAAGGTCAAAAAGTTCAGCAAATTCATGAGAAGGAACAAGAACAGAAAGTTCACAAAGTTCAACAAGAGAAATGACAACAACAACAACAACAATACATCTACCAACTTCACTTGCTTTGAATGTGGAAAGCCTGGACACATCAAATCTGAATGTCCAATCTTCTTGTAGAAGCAACAAGGTGAGAGGAAAATAAAGAAGAAAAGACAAAAAAGGCATATATTGCTTGGGAAGATAATGAATCAACAACATCTGGATCAGTTATTGAGAATGAAGAATAAGCTAATGTTTGTCTCATTTCAACAGAAAGTGATGATGAAGAATTCTCTAGTGCTGAATCTGCGTTAAATTCTGAATATGATAATATAGTTGATGCTTTCCATGAAATGCATGATGAGGCTCAAAAGCTAGAAAAGTCAAATAATAAGCTAAAAGGAGATCTAAGATGACTCATCACCAAACTTGCAGAAATGCAAAGTGAACTTTGTAAGTTGAAAGAAAAAAATTAAAAATTTCTTTCAAATTACAAGGCCAATGGGTGTATATGTCCCTCTTCCTCTTCCAAGTCTGAAAAATGCAAATTGTTACAAGATGAGTTTGATGCTTTCAAAAGAAGCCAAGAGAAAAGTATATCTTTCTCCTTTCCGAAAATAACTATTTGGTTGATCTTTTAAAAGGGATTTATAGAGGAAAATGCAACTTGGCTGAAATGTTAAGTGTGCAAAAATATGTTGGAGATACTTATGGTTTGGGCTACAAACATGGTTCAAAATCTTGTGGAAAAACTAAATTTGTACCACCAAAACAGAAGTATCAAAGGAGCTTTTATAAACCAAAGTTTAATCAAAATGCTTATTTTGAAAGATCATCAGGAACTGTAACTTGTAACTATTGCATGATGAAAGGACATACATCTTTTAAATGCTATGCTAGAAAATATTATGTGCCTAATGGAGAATGTATTTGGGTGCAAGAAGAAGAAAGTAGCTAACCCCTATGGACCTGACCTCAATTGGATACCTTTCCTTGTTACTTGATTTGAATTTTGCAAGTGTGTCTAAGAGCAAGATCAACACTATGGTATCTTGATAGTGGTTGTTCTAGGCACATGACATGTGACATATCCATGCTTACAAATGTCATACTAAAAGATGGAGGATTTGTCACTTACAGTGATAATAACAAAGTGAAGATAATTGGAGAAGGAAACATTGGAGACAGTCTTAACACTATGATCAGAAATGTCTTGTATGTTGATGGCTTAAAACATAATCTCCTAAGCATAAGCCAACTATGTGACAAAGGGTTCAAAGTTTCTTTCAACAACAACTGTTGTTTGATTTGTGATAGTAAAAGTGGTGAAGTTATCCATGTTGGTAAGAGAAAGGGTAACAATTATGTGTTGTCCATTGACCATGCATTCATTCAAAACACTAGTTGTCTTGTGAGTAAAACTAATGAAACATGGTTATGGCATAGATGAGCAAGTCATACAAACATGCATCATTTGAACAAGCTTGTAACAAAGGACTTGGTTATCGGATTGCGTAAGCTTAAGTTTGAGAAGGATAAAATATGTGAAGCTTGTCAAAGAGGTAAACAAACAAAGAATTCTTTTCAAAGTAAAAATGTTGTTTCTACTTCTAGACATCTTGAGTTGCTTCATATGGATTTATTCGGTTCATCTAGAACCATGAGCTTGGGGGGTAATTTCTATGGGCTTGTTATTGTAGATGATTACTCAAGATATACATGGACTTTATTCATAAGATCCAAGAGTGATGCATTCACAATATTTAGAAAATTGGCCAAGATAATTCAAAATGAAAAAACTTGCAATATTGTTTCAATTAGAAGCGATCATGGTGGAGAATTCCAAAATGAACATTTTGAAAAGTGTTATGAAGAATTTGGAATTAATCACAATTTTTCAGCTCCAAGAATACCCCAACAAAATGGTATTGTGGAGAGAAAATAAACAGATCACTCGAGGAAGGTGCAAGAACACTTATAAATGAAACAAACTTGCCTAAGCACTTTTGGGCGGATGCGGTAAGTATAGTTTTTTATACTTTGAATAGGATTCTCATAAGGTCCATTTTGAAGAAAATCCCTTATGAACTATACAAAGGACGAAAACCAAACATATCTCATTTTAGAGCATTTGGCTGCAGGTGTTTTGTGGTAAATAATGGTAAAGATTCTCTTGGCAAATTTGATTCTAAAGCTGATGAAGCAATTTTTCTTGGTTACTCCTTGCAAAGTAAAGCTTATAGGATCTTTAATAAAAGAACATTGTGTGTTGAGGAATTTGTCCCTGTTATATGTGATGAGACTAACCCTTCCAAGGAGGATTTGGAGTGTGATGTTGATGCAAGACAAATGGAAGAATCTCTACAACTTAATGATTTGAATGAAAAAGAAAAAGTTGAACCAAATGATGAACTGAAATAGTCAACTCCTTTACAAAAGCACAAGGATTGGAGAACTACTAAAGATCTTTCCTTAATAGCTATGCATGATGAATTGAATCAATTCAAAAGAAACCAAGTTTGGGAATTAGTTCCTAGACCATCTACTCATATTCCTATTGGCACAAAATGGGTTTTTCGAAACAAGCTAGATGAAAGTGGCATTATAATAAGGAACAAGGCTAGATTGGTTGCTAAAGGGTACAACCAAGAGGAAGGCATAGATTAAGATGAAACTTATGCTCTATTTGCTAGATTAGAAGCCATTAGGTTGTTACTTGCGTATGCTTGTTTGATGAACTTATATGGTTTGAAACAAGCACCAAGGTCTTGGTATGAGAGGTTGAGCAAATTTATGCTTGAACAATCTTCCATTAGAGGACAGGTTGACAAAACTTTGTTCATCAAGAAAAGAGAAAATGATATTTTGCTGGTTCAAATTTATGTGGATGACATTATATTTGGTTCAACTAATCAATCTATGTGCAGAGAATTTTCTATCTCAATTCAAAGTGAATTTGAGATGTCAATGATGGGGGAGCTTACATTCTTTCTAGGATTACAAGTCAAGCATATGAAGAATGAAACTTTCCTTAGCCAAGCCAATTATTGTCTGGAAATGATCAAGGACTTTGAAATGGAAAATTGCAAGGATGCTACAACACCAATGGAAACATCTACCTATCTTGATTCAGATGATAAAGGAAAAAGTGTCGATGAGTTCAAATACAGGGGAATGATTGGTTCTTTGCTATATTTAACTGCAAGTAGACCTGACATTATATTAAGTATATGCTTGTGTGCTAGATACCAAGCAAATCCCAAAGAATCTCATCCATCTGCAGTCAAAAGGATCCTCAAATATCTCAAGTCTGTAGTAAGACTGTGGTATCCAAAAGGTACATCTATCAGCTTGATTGGATATTCAGATTCTGACTTTGCATGGTGCAAATTAAATAGGAAGAGTACCAGTGGTACATGCTACTTGTTGGGAAGCTCTTTGATTTCTTGGCACTGTAAGAAGCAATCATGTGTTGCCTTATCTACTATTGAAGCTGAATACATTTCTGCTAGAAGCTGTTGTGCACAAAGTCTTTGGTTGAAGTAACAACTTCAAGACTTTGGTGTTGAGATGCAGAAGATACCCTTGTTGTGTGATAACACAAGTGCCGTCAATATATCCACAAATCAAGGACCAAGCACATTGAGATAAGACATCACTTTATCAAAGATCTGTTGAACTGAGGAGGAGCCACTTGAAGCACAAAGGATAAATTGATTCAAGAAGGAAGGTTTTGAACTTTCAATATGCCATGAAGCCTTAAAGATTAATTTGTGATTAAATGTAAAAGGAAGAAATCATTTCTGGTGATCCAAGTGCATTGCATTCATATCATTCATTGAATCTATGTGGTTATGAAAAAGAGTTCACAAGGATTTGATAAAATTGCATAAGTTTTTAAATCAAATCATAAGGTTTTGGAAAAATAAGTTTCTTTCTGATATAATCGACTATTCAATAAAACAATCGATTATTTTGATCTTTGTATTTTCTGGAAAACCTTTCAAGAACAATGTGACCGATTACATGTCGGGTTAATCGATTATTTTCACTGGATTTACTTTTTAAACTGTCCTGATGAACATAGTAATCGATTATCTATGAACTGTAATCGATTACCTTAGACAAAACTTAAAATCATCTTTCTGTCATAATTGATTACCCAAGATAGTAATCGATTACATGATATGCTATACTTGCAATGCTTTCTGTCATAATCGATTACTCAATGCATATCTTGGCTTAGGAGCTTTCTGGCTTAATCGATTACCAGAGATTGTAATCGATTACTTTGTTCAAACCCATTTTATACACTTTCCTGGTTTAATCGATTACCTAAGGATGTAATCGATTACACAGTACTTTCATTATTGAACATCCTTCTGGTGTAATCGATTACTCATCATAATAATCGATTATTTTGATTGAAAACCATACCCAGAATTTTTATTAATCGATTACAAGCTTGATTTAATCGATTATATAAGCAAAATAATCAATTACAGGAGCGTATTTAATCGATTACCAACGGTTACTAAAGTTTGTTATAAATAGAACCTTGGCTCAGCTGTTTTTAAAACTTGATCAATTCATATTACTGAGCATTAAAAGGCTTTTCAAACATTCTTTAGTGATTCTCTGGGTTCATAAGGTTCTTGCTTTCAAAATACATTCATGAGTTGTTAAATTGATGTAAAAAAGCAAGAAGTGTCTTTTCAAAGTTTTAAGGAAGCATTGTTCTAAATCTATATTCAACTTTCAACCTGATTTAATCATTCATATGTACATCATTCATCGGATCATCAGGTGACTTTTTTCCTTAAACTTTGAAGTTGTATCTTTGTTATTCAATTTAAAGGTTGGCTTATTGTAAATGGGTTTCTTGCATTATAATTAGAGATAGGGTTTCTCTAGGAGTTGCTGAGTAGTGTTCTCAGTGGGGTTAGTCTCTAAGGATCTAATAGTGGTTTAGATCTCTGAACTTTGTCTAGGGTTGATAAAGAGAGGCTTGTAATATCTTGTAAGAATATTATTTGCAATAGTGGAACTCCATTCTAGTGTTGAGTGGAAGAACTGGATGTAGCTTCATAGTGTTTGAAGTGAACCAGTATAAAATTGTGGCTGATCTTTATTCGATTCTCTTCATCTCCTTGTTGCTTTGCCTTGTGAATCAAATTATTTGCACAGAAAAGATTTCAATTGTCAATTTCTTGACAGAGGAATTTGATTGAATATAAGATTGTTGGTTTCAAAACAATTTTAAAGTGATAAAGATCCTGTGGAAACTCTGATTACAAAATTTTTAAATACCAAGGTTCAACCAATTCACCCCCCTGTTGGTTGTATTGAAGTATTCCTATCATTTTTCAATTGGTATCAGAGCTGGTTCTTGTAAGTTACTCAAGATCACTTTTTCTTTTCACAAAGAAATATGAAAATACTTCACAAATAACCTTTAAGGAGGGTGGGTGCCTCTTTAAACAGACCTCCTATGTTTGAAGGGGAACATTTCAGCTTTTGGAAAAATAGAATGAAAATCTTTATTCAATCAAATGACCCAAGAGCATGGAATGCAATAGTAAAGGGTCCTTTTATTCCAAAGAAAACTATGGCAGATGAATTAATTCCCAAAGAATGGGATGAGATGACTGAGGCTGAACAAAGGGCTGCCCAATATGATTTTAAAGCAAAAAATATGATCACCTCTGCACTTTCCTCTGATGAATTTTTCAGGACTGTAAGATGTAACAGTGCTAAAGAAATATGGGAGATGCTTGAAATTACTCATGAAGGAACTGAGGAAGTTAGAAGATCAAGGAAGCATGCCTTGATCCATGAGTATGAAATGTTCAAGATGAACTCCAATGAAAGCATTTCTCAGCTGCAGACTAGATTTACTCATATTGTAAATCATCTTTTAGGTCTTGGACAAGTCTTTGACACTGAAGAACTAAACATCAAAATATTGAAGTGCTTGACAAGACCTTGGCAAATCAAGGAGTCCAAGGATCTATCAAAGATCTCTATGACTGTATTATTTGGTAAGCTTCTTGAATATGAACTTGAAATGTCTCAACTAACATCTTGTAAAGATGCAGAGAAGAAAACAAGAAGTATTTCCTTGAAAGCTGCAACTTTGAAAGATGAAAAGGAAGAGGAAACAAGTGAAGAGGATGATGAAGAAAATGAGAACTTGGTGGTCAGAAAATTCAGTAAATTTCTGAAGAAGAACAAGAACAAAAAGTTCAACAAAAGTAGCAAAAACAGCAACAACAACCTCAACAAGAAGATTGACAACAATTTGGCAAGCCCGGCCATATTAAATCTGAGTGCTCAATCTACTTGAGGAAACAACAAGGAGAGGGCAAGTAGATGGATATGTCACTTATGGAGATAATAACAAAGGGAAGATAATTGGAGAAGGTAATATTGGAGATAGCTTCAAAGCTAAGATAAAAAATGTGCTATATGTAGATGGATTGAAGCACAATTTGTTGAGCATTAGTCAGCTGTGTGACAAAGGCTTTAAAGTGAATTTCAACAAAGAATGCTGCATAATTTTTGATGATAAAAATGGTGAGGTATTGCACATAGGTAAAAGGAAAGGTAATATATATGTGCTATCAATTGATCATGCATTATTCCATAAATCTTCTTGCCAAATAAGCAAAGTTGATGAAAGTTGGTTGTGGCATAGAAGAGGAAGTGACATAAGCATGCATCACATGAACAAGCTCATAAGAAAAGATTTAGTAATTGGATTACCCAAACTCAAGTTTGAGAAGGACAAACTTTGTGATGCTTGTCAAAAGGGAAAACAAACAAAGAACTCTTTTCAAAGTAAAAACATTGTTTCCACCTCTAGACCACTTGAACTTCTTCACATTGATTTATTTGGTCCTTCTAGAACAATGAGTTTAGGTGGGAATTATTATGGACTTGTGATTGTGGATGATTACTCTAGATACACTTGGACTCTGTTTTTGAAATCCAAGAGTGATGCTTTCCTTGCTT
>PYAF01000398.1:52751-67235 GCA_007407185.1 Glycine tomentella
AGATTAAGTAAAGTTTTCTTTAAAATATTCTATGAATTCAAGCTTGCACACCATGTGTTTGATAATTTGTTACAATGAATAAAATATGTTTAAGTGGTTATGTTTAAGAGTGGTTGGCTTGAATTCTTGATTGTTGACTTTGAATTATATTTGCATGGTTGAATGCTTTAGTAAAAGTTATGTAATATTTCATGTGTTTAATTGGCCAAGGGTGTACATGTTGTTACACAAGCCTATCCTATGTATTGTTGAAGTTGAAATATATTAAGCGTATGTGTTGTGGAGTAGTTCTCTATAATTTGATAAAATTAATATGTGCTTAAAGAATTTATAATTTTGATGATAAGAAGGGAGTTGAGAGGTGTACTATGTTGATAATGAAGTGATAGAATCCTCATGTTGTTAAATGTGTTGTGATTATTTATGGATTCCAAGAGTTTTGTTGAACTATGGTTGTATGCTTATATTGTTGTGTAAAGCTTTATGTGATGATTGAAAGAAGCTTTACGTGTTGTTTTAAAAGCATATGCCATAAGTTGTTAAAGATGTTGAGCTTTGAAGAAGAATAATTAAATCATTCATGCATTTCATATGCATATGCCCTGCGGGGGTTAAAGCTGTGAAGTTGTTGCCCTGCGGGGGTTAAGCCGCGAAGTTGTTTGTCAGATAGCTAGAGTTGAGATTCAGACGTTCTAAGGTGATGAGCTGGGGGATAGCCACAGTGGGGGATCACCTAGCCATGATGATCACATGTTGTAGATGTGAGTCCTTTTGTAACACTGACCTATCCCGACTGGCCAATCCAACTCACGAGGTGTTAAGCTATCTTGACTGTGGCCACTGATAATGAGAAATTGGTGATAACCTGAGATCTCAGTCATGCATCATATAAAGAAGATGAGCATGCATTATATGCATTATCTGATGAGTACGTTGTGTGTTAAATAGATAATATGACTTAATTCGTGTGCTGCATAGATGATGTAAATTAATCTATGGGTGAATCATCCGTGTTTGTTATTTTATAAATATTATGATAACCATCTGCGTATATATTCTTTATGAATGTTTTATTCAAACTGTGTTTGTCATAACCTAATCCTATTTTGTGTCTGTGGTTGACACCTGTGATGACCCCAATTTATTTGGGCGAGCAGATGAACAGTAGTAGCCGAGCATGGATGATGAATTGATGATGTGCATGGATGTTGAGTTAAAGATATGACAAAGATGTTGTCATTTTTATTTTACTTATGAGATGTATGTTGACTGTTTATTACTGGGCCTGTAATATGAACTGTATTATACTCTAATTTATTGATGGATTTTATTATAATTAAACCGTGGAGAGAGAATTCATTCATGATATAAACGACTAATAGAATTTGCAAGCAAAGCGAAAAGAAATTTTTATGAAATTTATAACTAAGATAATTCTAATACAAAGTGGACACGAGATTTCATCTAAAATCAATCAAGCACGAGAGAGCAAAGAGAGGCGTTACATTCTCCGCCCTCATCCTTGCTGATAATTTGTTATCTAAAAGTATTTTATCTTATACTCAGGTTCCCACAAATTTCTAAAGTCATCTGGTCATTTTTGACCTAAAAGGGCATTGTGGTAATTTCACCACTCACTCTAGGGGTATAATCATCATTTCTAAAAATGTTCAGGATATCTCCATAAATATCACCCTAAGGGTATTTTGATCATTTTTCAAACATCCAAGGATATTTATAAAATTTCCTCCTTAAAATATCTAGGGGCATTTTAGTCATTTCCAAAATGTCCAGGGGTATTTTCGTCATTTCTTTTGAATCATTTTATACTGCCTTTGATCAATATTTTACCCTAGTACTTGGTTGTGATTCCAAAATTTTGAGGTGTTACATCATGACTTTGTTGATCGATTTCTGATGATTTGCGATACCATCCACCATCATGGAGTGTCGGACGATGCTATTAGACTGAGGCTCTTTCCTTTTGCCTTAAAAGGGAAAGCTCTCAGGTGGTTGGGCCGCCAAGCTTCAAACAGTATAACCACTTGGGATGAGCTGATGGCAAAGTTCTTTGCTCAATATTTTTCCATGGAGAAGTATAACCGCCTGGTGAATGAGATCACCAACTTTACTCAGCTCCAGGGAGAAACTCTTTGTGCGGCATGGAATAGATTTTAAGAGCTTATCCGGCGATGTCCTCAATATGACATGCCAGTTGGGAAGAAGGTGCGCATCTTCTTCAATGGGTTGACACCGGAATCTAAGCTGGTAGTAAATGGAGCTATCGAAGGTTCAATTAGATCAAAAACTGCAGCCCAAACTCATGATTTGATCAACTCTTTGGCCCGGACTGAAAATGAGAGTGTAGCAACTCAGCCTAAGAGGGAAGTCATTCATCTGGGCAGCACTGATGCAATGTTGGCTGAGCAGAAACTTGTATCACAGCAGCTAGCCATCCTCAATGCTAAAATTGACAAGCTTGAGATCTCCAAAGCTCAAGATTCTTCAATTAAGGCGGGCGTGGTTGCATGTGAATATTGCCAAGGGGACTATGAGTCCAATGTTTGTCCAACCTTGGTGGGGGCTGATCCAATTCAGGTGAACAGAGTATGGTATGATCAGAGACCACCACAAGGTTATCAGAGGAATTATAACCAAGCTTCTGGGAGTAGTAGTTATCCAAGAAGACCACAAGGAGGTGGGTTGGACTACAAGTCTAACCATTATTTGCAACCACCTCCCATTCCTTCTAAGGAGCCATCAGAGTTAGAGAAGGCTATGTTGCAGCTGGCCAAAACCACCAATGACCACATCCAAAACACTGATGCCTTTATGAATGAGACTAGGTCTCAACTGAAGAATTAGGGTGCATCCATCAGGAATCTGGAGACTCAAATTGGCCAGATCTCCAAGCAACTAGCTGAGAGACCACCTGGCCAATTCCCTAGTGATACTGTGGTAAATCCTAGGGAACATGCTAAGGCCATAACCACCAGAAGTGGGAGAGTGATTAACCCTCAAGAAAAATCTAAAGTGGTCTCAAGAGAGGAGAAGAAGGAAGAGCTTGTAATAGAGGAGGAGCCTGAAGAAGAAGAACCTCCTAGTAGCTCAAAAGAGAAGGATAAGGGGAAGGAGAAGATCTCTGATGAACCTAAGCAACATCTGGATTTTTCCAGATTTGAGAAACCACCATATCCCTTGAAGACAAAGCAGAAAGCTCAGAAGCAGTAGTTTGCTAAGTTCTTGGAAATGTTCACAAAGCTGCAAGTGAACATTCCTTTTGCTGAGGCATTGGCAAATATGCCCAACTATGCCAAATTTATGAAAGAGATTCTTTCCAAGAAGCACAAGCTGCAGGAATGTGACACAGTGGTTCTCACAGAGGAGTGCAGTGCTATTATTCAGAGGAAGATGCCTCCCAAACTTCGTGATCCTGGAAGTTTTAACATTCCAATCGCCATTGGGAATGTTAATGTGGGGAGAGCTCTCTGTGATCTTGGTGCTAGCATCAACTTAATGCCCTTGACTGTGTGCAAATCCTTGGGCATATCTGACCTGAAGCCTACTATGGTATCTCTCCAACTAGCTGACCGGTCTTTGAGGAAGCCAAGTGGAGTCTTAGAAGATGTAAGACAACCACAACGAAGGCTGAATCCGATGATGAGGAAGTGGTGAGGAAGGAAGTGGTGAAGCTTCTAGATGCTGGGATGATTTATCCCATTTCAGACACCGCTTGGGTGAGTCCGGTGCAGACCATACCGAAGAAAGGAGGAGTGACGGTGGTTCAAAATGACAATAATGATCTGATTCCTACTCGAACCATCACCTGTTGGCGTATATCTGTAGACTACAGAAGTCTCAATGACGCCACCAGGAAGGATCATTTCTCCCTTCCCTTCATTGATCAGATGTTGGAAAGACTAGCCAGCCATGCTTTCTATTGTTTCCTTGATGGATATTCCGGCTATAATCAGATTCCCGTGGCACCAGAGGATCAAGAGAAGACAACATTCACTTGCCTCTTTGGAGTATTTGCCTACAGAAGGATGCCCTTCGGTTTGTGCAATGCGCCTGCAACTTTCCAAAGGTGTATGCTATCCATTTTCTCTGACATGGTTGAAAATTTTTTAGAGGTGTTCATGGATGATTTTTCTGTGTTTGGTTCTTGTTTTGATGCATGCTTATCTAATTTGTCTAAAGTTTTGAAAAGATGCCAAGAAACCAATCTTGTTTTGAACTGGGAGAAGTGCCATTTCATGGTACGAGATGGCATTGTTTTGGGCCATAAAATCTCTTCAAAAGGCATTGAAGTAGATGAGGCCAAGCTTATATTAATTGAAAAATTGCCTCCTCCCACAAATGTTAACAGTGTGCGTAGCTTCTTAGGCCATGCTGGCTTCTATAGGAGGTTCATTAAGGATTTTTCTAAGATTGCTAGACCTCTTAGCCAACTGTTAACAAAAGAATTTGATTTTGTCTTTGATGAAGCTTGCCTCAATGCATTTAATGTGTTGAAGGAAAAGCTTACAACTGCACCAGTGCTCACAGCCCCTGATTGGAACTTGCCATTTGAATTGATGTGTGATGCAAGTGCTTATGCAATTGGGGCTGTCCTTGGTCAACGTAAGGACAAAATTCTGCATGTCATATATTATGCTAGCAAAGTTTTAAATGAGGCATAGATCAACTATGCCACAACTGAAAAAGAAATGCTAGCTGCAGTGTATGCACTTGACAAGTTCAGACCTTACTTGATTGGTTCCAAGGTTATTGTTTTCACTGACCATGCTGCTCTTAAGTATTTATTGACAAAGCAGGATGCTAAACCACACTTGCTGCGTTGGATGCTCTTGTTTCAAGAGTTTGATTTAGAGATAAGAGTGTGGCTGGAGTGAAAAACACAGTGGCTGACCACTTGTCAAGGATTCAAGTTGCAAATCTGCAAGATGGGCCAGAATTAGCCATCAACGAGTCATTTCCAGACGAGCAAATGATGACTGTCACAAATGCTCTTTGGTTTGCTGATATGGCTAACTACAAAGCTGTGGGAGCAATTCCTGATGACCTCACATGGCAGCAAAGAAAGAAGTTCTTGCATGATGCCTGGAGATATCAGTGGGACAACCCATTTTTGTACTTCCAATGTGCTGATGGCATTATCAGGAGGTGTGTAGCTGAATTTGATGTTCCAAAGATCTTGTGGCATTGTCATGCTTCAAGCTATGGAGGCCATTTTGGAGGCAACCGAATTGCTCATAAGGTTCTGCAGAGTGGATACTATTGGCCCACCTTATTTAAAGATGCCAAGGCATTTGTGGAAAATTGTGATAGGTGCCAAAGAATGGGGAACATATCCTATAGAGATGAAATGCCACTCAACAACATTTTGGAGGTTGAATTGTTTGATGTTTGGGGAATAGACTTCATGGGACCCTTCCCCAAGTCTTTCTCTAATCAATATATCCTGGTAGCAGTTGACTACATCTCCAAATGGGTGGAAGCAGTGGCACTACCCACTAATGATACTAGAGTGGTTGCAAACTTCCTGAGAAAGAACATCTTCACTCGCTTTGGGGTTCCTAGGGCCATAATCAGTGATGGTGGCACACATTTCTGCAACAAGCAAATTGAAAGTTTGCTCACCAAGTATGGGGTAACTCACAAGGTGGCCACGCCCTATCACCCACAAATCAGCGGTCAAGTAGAAGTTTCTAACAGAGAATTGAAGAGGATACTTGAGAAGACTGTTGGAAGTTCTAGGAAGGACTGGTCCAAGAAATTGGATGATGCATTGTGGGCCTATCGGACAGCTTTTAAAACACCAATAGGTATGTCACCATATCAGTTGGTGTATGGAAAATCATGTCATCTTCCGGTAGAATTGGAGCATAAAGCTATGTGGGCCACCAAGTTCCTCAACTTTGAGCTATCAAAGGCTACAGAGAAGCGCTTGTTGCAGCTAAATGAATTGGATGAATTCAGACTTGCCGCCTATGAGAATGCAAGACTATACAAGGAAAAAACCAAGAGATGGCATGACAAGCAGATCCATTCCAAAGAGTTTACACCCGGACAGCAGGTATTATTGTACAACTCGCAATTGCGGTTGTTTCCAGGTAAACTCAAATCTAGATGGTCCGGACCATTCGTGGTTATGAAGGTTTTCCCTTACGGGACAGTAGAAATCTCCCCTCTTGACACCAACAGACCTTTCAAGGTCAATGGATGGCGGCTGAAGCCATATTTTGGTGGTCAGATTGATAGGGATGCTGTGGCAATCCCTTTGAGCTCCCCTAATCCTTAAAGGATTAACAGTCAGGCTCGTGACGTTAAACAAGCACTTATTGAGAGGCAACTCAATTATGTGTTGATTGATATGTTTGAATCTATTTCTTAAGTTAGAGTAGTTAATTAGCTTTGCATTCCTCGTTGTTAGTTTCCATTTACTTAAGACAATTCGTTCCTTTTGTATTTATTGTGATTTTGTTTTGTTTTTCATCAATGCATAGTAATTTAGTTCTTATTCTGCATTAATTAAGGATTTTAGTACTTTTAGATCTTTAAGAGCCAATTCCTGCTATTTTGTGGCTATGTTAAGGTTCTGGCGCCACCAGCGCCAGATTTGGCATTATCTGCCCCAACCTTTCTGGAGACTCGCGCCGTTAGTGCGAGATTGGCGCTACTGGCGCCATTGTTTTTGGAGAGCCACGAGTTTAGCGCCATTGTGCTATCAGCGCTGGCTGGATTTCAAATTAACAATATGGCACCACCAGCGTGAGGTCGGTGCTATAAGCGCCAAGGTTTCTGGATTCTCGCGCGGTCAGCGCGGTTGTGGCGCCATTGGCGCCGATGTTTCTGTGGTTTCACGCTCTTGGCGTGGCCATGGCGCGATCCACGTGGCACTTACGACACCGTTTTGTTTTTTAAAAAAATTGAATTCTTTCCCTCATTTCTCATACTCCCTCCTTCCCCATAGATTTCGACCCTTTGCAACTTCTCCACTTCCCATAACCCTTCGTCCCCATAACCTTCCTAATCCCATTCTCTTCTTCCATCCCAAAGCTGTGCGTGTTGTATTTGTGGGTTTTCCTCTGCGTTTCTCTCAACTTCTTGCATTCCACATCATTTCTGCTATGGCTCGCGATAAGGTAAGCACTTGTGCTGTTTGTTTTATTCTGCTAGTGACACTTTAGGTTGTTGTGGAAATGCTTAATCTGTTCTTTGATATCTATGGTGGGGGAGGCCTCATTGATTGATCCTGTGCATGTACCTGTATGAAATTAGATAGAAATGTCTGTGCTGTCATGGAAGGTGCGTTACATGTTCTTCTTCTATTCATCCATGATTAGTTGGGTTTGGGTAGTTGTGCTCTACTTTCATTGATTTCCAATTGCTAGGGTTCCAACCAGTGCTATGTGGGTTATTCTGTCAATGGCGGTTCTAAAAATTTCATTTCATTGTATCAACCATATTCAGCACTTGCACACTGCACTTCGAACATTGATACCAGTAATTCAATCATGAATGGATTGTTAGTTGAATCCTTACTGCCAGTCCATGAAGGGAGATTTTGTGCATTTTAAATTTGGGAATCATGCGTGATCTGGACAACTTCTTTTTACTGATGATACTCCCTGATGCCTTTGTGATTTGGATTGTGGCATGCATGTGCTTACATAGCAAAACATATTGTTGTGAGCCTTTGGTGTGAATTGTTGATTCCTGGTTTGCCTGTGTGTTTGAATTTTCTCAAATTGAGCACAAACAGTTACAATCACATTGTCAAGCATAAAGCTAGGAATTCCAATTTAATTGGTTTGTGTCTTTTGTCTCAATTGGTTCCAAGCCATGCAATTAATTTAATTGAAGCTGATACTGGTGCAAGTAAATTTGGGAATTGTGCTCAGATATGGGTTTTATCTTTTTGTCAATTTCCATCAGGCTACGAACCCTAATTGATCACACTGTATTCTTGGCCACTATCTTACTGTGAACTTAAGAATGATGAATTTGTGTTGAAAACAAGCTTTGGTGATCATGTGCTGTAACTGTAACTGATTTCTATGTTCCCTGCATTTGAATGAATGTTTGACATCATTAAGCATATTTATAAACATCATTGTGGACACTATGGCTTCAAACAAATCTGGGAATTCCCCTCGTCCAATGCTTAAGCCAGGATCTGCTTTGTGAATTGTTGAACCTATGGTGTACTGGATTTGGTTTTAAATTTCAGGGCAAACAGGTAGACAAAGGCAAGCAGAAAGCTACCACGGGGGCCACCAGCAAAAGGCCGCGTACTTCTGAGTTCGACGACAGCCGTTTCCAGTCGAAAAAGCATCAAGAGCGCTTCGACAAATGGTACTCTCCAAAGAAGATTATTCCGGAGAGACATATTGATTGGGAGAGCTTACCCGATGATTCACCGATCCGAGAGGTCTGCCGCCAGTAGCAGACGCTGGTTAGCTTTGCTGAGCCCAGCTCCAGCTCCATCCTGAAGGAGTTTTGTGCAAACATGGATATGCCTTCTGTGGCACTGTATAGGCGCAGCTGGGTCAGGGGCGTGGTCGTTCCTTTCGACCACGAGTTTATTGAGAGCTTCTTGCAAACATCCTTTGACAGCCTCCGCCGCTGTGGATTTGTGAAGCGATACAACAAAATGCAGCCCTACCCTTGCACTGGCCGCGCCACCTACAGCACAGACATGCCTCAGCTGGCAGATGAGCTCCGCAGAGGCATCATCGGGCGGTTTTCAGCCTGGAAGATGAAGACAGGATTTGATTACGTCCCTGAAAAGCTCAAAAGAAGCAAGCTGCATCCCGAGTCTGATTTTTGGCACTTGTTCGTGAACTCCACCATTCTTCCATCCTCTAACTTGACGGATGTGAATGTGGAGCGTGCCTGCTTGCTATATGTTCTGCAGAGAGATATCAACCTTGATATCTCTTATGCTCTATCAGACCGCATCCTGCACATGATTCAGGATGGCAGCCCCCGCTCCCTCCTCGCTCATCTCTCATCTATGTATGCACGCAGGGTTGGAAATCCCTAATGACGAGCCTCGGGATGTGGGGTTAGGCACTACTTTGACTCAGAGGCTCTATCAGGACACCGTGAGGTGCACTCTTCAGGAGCAGCTTCTTCGTGCGACCGACCTCACCCCCGAGGAGATGGTTGCCAGAAGCCCACGGTACGGACCTTGCGAAGGTTTAGAGGAGCCTATGCCAGAGGTCCCAGTCTTCCCACAGCTAGTCGCCGCATCACCACCTCAGCAGCCAGCCGCTTCATCACCGTCACCACCACAGCACGCTCCTGCTGCATCCAGCCATGCCCCACACCGCGAGCCTATCTTTGAGGACTCGGCCACTTACCTGAGGATGCAGCAGCAGCTAGAGCACCAGACGACCACCATCCAGAGGATGCAGGAGCAGCTCGACGCTCAGACCCGGATGCTCACCGCCCTCTGCCAGTATTTCTCTGTGGATCCTACCAGCTCTCCACCACAGCCTCCCCCACTCTCTTTTGCGCTACCATCACCATCTCCTTCAATAGCAGCAGCCACAGAGACCATGGATGAGGACTCACCTCACTGAGCCACCTCAGTTTTCTAATGCTATTTACTTTTTATTTTAATTTACTGTCATTTTACTTTTCTGCACCTTACATTCAGTCTCCTCAGACTTTTTGCATACTTGTGGCACCGTCAGGCATGCCTAAACATATTACATTTCTGTTGTGCTTAGTACCTTGTTATGCATGAGTTGTTTCCTCTAGTAACGTGTTATCTGCTTTGTGTTTTATGCATGTCAATTGCTGGGGACAGCAACTGATTAAATCTGGGAATAGGGGCACATTAATCGAGGAAACACGCGTTAGTCGTACAGTTCTTTTGTTAATCATACGTTTTTTTTTTTGGAAACATGAATAGTAGGCAGAGACTTTTTGATCAAATTTCTTTTTGTGAACATATACAGATAGTTAACTACAATTGGTTTTGCGTCTAAGTCTAACCTAACCATAGGTGTACATATTAGACATTTTTGCTAAGGGCATGCTTGTCCTGGATTTGGATTTACTCAATCAGTTAGTTGTGAATTTGATTTTGGAAAGCATTGGTGATATGAATCATGACTTGATGTTGTATGAAACTTGAACTGAGTGTGTGAATGCTTGTATAGCTGAATTCATTTCGAAATGGAATGCTTTGTTTGATTTGACATCACCATGAGTCTAGCTTGTACCACAGCCTGTGAGGTTTGGGCTTAAACAGTTAATTTCTTCTAGAGCGACCTCATAGCAATAAGACTCTAGAACTTGCTCTGTTTCTCTCTGATACATGCAGGATTAATGTGATAAAGGCATTTTGTTCTGATAAGCTTGGGCCAAACAGCCTTCCTTACAATTATTTCCTTTGCTAACCATTTGAGCCTGAAGCCTTCTTTTGTTAAATCACCTGATAACACATCAAACCACAATGATCACCTTACCTCGGTTGAGATTGAACTGCTGATTGATCTGTGGTTTTGCAGGAAAAGAACACAAAAATCAAGGTGAATACAAAAAAATGAAAAGGGATGAAAAACAAAGAATGGCATTTAATTAAGCCAATTGACAAATGAAAGGAAAGAATCAACAATTTGGAAGAAAAGAAAGAAAAGAAAATTTTGAAAGGAGTAATAGAAAGAGAAAAATTTTAAAAATGTAGTAAGTTCAATCCCAGTGCTTGTTAGTCACTTCCCAAATGCTCCTACCTGTAAGCCAAGCCAAGTTACAACCCTTTTAAGACCTTTTGATCAGTTATGCATGTGTTGTGTTCTTTTGTAGGAACTTGAGAATAAGATCAAGCCTATGGTAGTGCTAGGGCTGTGATGGATTGAGAGAATACCCAAACGCTAGAGTGTTGAGTGAAATATAGCATCTGTGAGGGGTATTCAAGTTGGACTGCTATGTGTGATGGATTTGAAAAGCTTTGTGTGAAGTTTGATTTAATTCAGCTGTTTGTAGCATTTTTAAGCTCAGGGATTGTTTTATTCAATGTTGTTCTAGAGAATTGATCCATGCTTCCTACTTGAACTTTGTTTATTGCTGAGGATAGCAATATCTAAATCTGGGAATTGTTTGATATGCGCCTAACATATAAGGTTTTCCTAAGCTTTTGAGAGCGAGAATTGAGCATTAAGCATGGATAATTGCCCTTTTTATGTTATGATTTGAGCTAATGTGATAAATTGCCAAGAAATCAAATCAAAGGTGTCGAGATTAAGCAAAAATCAGAAGAAAAGAACCAAGCTTGGAAGAAAACTTTGGCGCCATCAGCGCCAAAACGGTGCCATAAATGCCAAAGACACTGGAAGTTGGCACCATCCGCACCAAGTCCACTCTAGGAGCGCCATGATCTTTGCAAGTCCAGGCTAAGAGCGCCAAGTGGGCGCCATTGGCGCCATTCGTTCTGTAAGTTGGCGCCATCAGCGCCACAGATCGACAAAAGCTGTATAATTAAAGCTGTCAAGGGCAAAACAGGGACTTCACAAGCTGGGATATAAATACTAAACCCTCAGCATTGAATGCACGACTTCTTGGAGGGAGACAGCACAAAATAGGGTTTTAGAAAGCTTGGGTGCCTTAGCTAGGGTTTTGGGAAGATTGAAGGCTCAAGTGGAGGTGTTCTCCATCTTCTTCTTCCTTTACTTCAGCTAGGTATGCCACTTTTTGTAACACAGCCACCCACGATGAGGTTTGGCTAGTTTCATATTGTAGTTAGGACTAAGCACTGAATGTAACCTCTTTTGGATTGTATTGGATGCTATTTTTCATTTATATCAAGTTATTTCACTTTATCTTATTGAATGCATGTCTCTATCTCTCTGGAACTGATCACTCTGGTTGGGTACTGGAAGCTAGGATTTACAATAGGAATATTGGGATTCTATGCTTGGACTTGGGTAAAGTGACAAGCTTTACATTGACTAGGGATAGGAGTGTATGCTTGCAACCATTTATTGCATCATTTAATGCTTAACCTAACAGCTACAACTAAGGGATTAGGGTAATTACTTGGGTTAAAGGGTTAAGATCACTACGGGAGTAGGGCTTAGATATTATTGCATGAAGATGCATGTTTGAGTGACTTGGGATAGATGAATGTAGCAGAGAATACATGTAAGAAGGTAGGAAGCATTTAGTGTGAATTGCCCTAACTACTTCACCACATATAACATTACAACCCTCCATAGTCTATCCATAATCTTCATGTTCATAATTAGATTTTAATTTAATTTGTTATATACACCCAACACCAATTTCTCGTAAATATTTGTCATCCAACCTATCGATATTAATTATAATTTAATTGGTCAACAATCCTCGTGGGAACGATATCTTTCTTATCACTTTATTACTTGGAACGATCAGTATACTTGCCGAATTCGCAACAGTAGGGTTTCTCTAGGAATTGCTGAGTAGTGTTCTCAGTGGGGTTAGTCTCTAAGGATCTAATAGTGGTTTATATCTCTGAACTTTGTCTAGGGTTGATAAAGAGAGGCTTGTAATATCTTGTAAGAATATTATTTGCAATAGTGGAACTCCATTCTAGTGTTGAGTGGAAGAACTAGATGTAGCTTCATAGTGTCTGAAGTGAACCAGTATAAAATTGTGGCTGATCTTTATTCGATTCTTTTCATCTCCTAATTGCTTTGCCTTGTGAATTAAATTATTTGCACAGAACAGTTTTCAATTGTCTATTGATTTTCTTGACAGAGGAATTTGATTGAATATAAGATTGTTGGTTTCAAAACAATTTTAAAGTAATAAAGATCCTGTGGAAACTCTGATTACAAAATTTTTAAATACCAAGGTTCAACCAATTCACCCCCCCTCTTTGTTGTATTGAAGTATTCCTATCATTTTTCAAGATCATATCCAAAAGGATAAAATCAAAATTGAGTTTGTTGAAACTAATAATCAATTAGTTGATATTTCACTAAACCTTTGGATAGAGATGATTATTTACACTTAGAAACATGCTAGGAATTGTTGATGAATCTAGTATGTTCTAGCATACTGTTTATGTGCTCATCTACATGAAATTTCATCATTTATTAGCCATTCATCTCAAAATATTGCAAATTCGAAATGAGCTGCATAATTATTGTTCATACTGATAAATTGATTGTTATAATCGATTAAAACTCGGAATAATCGATTAAATCGACTTTAAAAGCTTTTTAGAATGAACTTTGTACTTATTTAATCGATTACAGAGACGAAATAATCGATTATTCTTCATTCAAAATTATTTCAAAAATTAACGTTCACTGGAATAATCGATTACATAGTATCGTAATCGATTATACTTCATCTTCCTGAAATAAATCACTCACTGGTTTAATCGACTACTTCTCGAGTTAATCGATGACAGCTCTTTGCAAAAACCATTTTTTGCTTATGAATTAATCGATTACATAAGCTCATAATTGATTATTCATGGAGTTACTGCAAAAATCTGCAAGATTTCTTTGAAATTTAAACTGCCCAACTGTCAACAAATTCAAAATTTGAAACTTTTGAGCTTTTATGTTAGTGGGTAAATTCGAAATGACAATTACATTTTCAAATTTCAAACGTTGGAGTTCAAAATCTTCTATAAATATAGCTTTGTTGAAGAAACACCATTCTCTTCTTCTACCTTAAGCCTAGTTGTGCTTGTCTATTTCTCTTCTTCTGAGTCTAGAAACCATGCTCATTTAGTTTCTACCTCTGTATTTACTATGTCTGCCCCTAAGAGATCAAAAACCTGTAAGAGAAAGGTGCTGAAGAAGAAGGTGATGAAGAAGAAGAAGCTGAAGGCCCTGCTCAGCCATCCTATAGCTCCTTTGAATCTCTAATGATTCAGAAGATGGATGCTTTACTGTCTCTACACCATGAGCATAGGGCTGAGACTAATTCATCCATGGAAGAGATCAAATCTAGACTGGAAAACACAGAGGCTAGGCTTGTTCTTCATGACTTTGACAAACTAGTTTAGGTTGCTTATGTTCTTGATGCCTTCTGTCTATTTCTGAGTATGTTATGCTTTGGTTAATGTTTTGCTATTTTTCAATGTACTACATCGTCTAAATCAATTAATATAAGTTATGTTTTCTCTTTTTAATATTCTCTCTATCAACATTATTTTTGTCATTGATAAGCCAAATAGGGGGAGAAATAAATGTAATAATCATAGGGGAGAAATTAGAAATAACTGTAACGCCTCAAATTCCCTTTTTAGGTTGTATTGATTTTTACTAAAAAATACTTTTCCTTTTATAGATAAAATAGCAAACTAAAGTTTACTAATGGTTAATTTCAAATAAATTTCGTCACTAATTAATATTTAAAGGTTTAGTATAATATAAAGTACAATACAGTTCGATATTTGTTCTAATTCATATTACAAACGGCTCAAATATTTCATCATACAAAACATCTTCAATCAGACATCTTCAA
>PYAF01000398.1:67335-81879 GCA_007407185.1 Glycine tomentella
GACAAGTTTTTCTTCCTTTTATGCCATTAAATGTCATTTTTGATGCTTTAAGAAAAATCTAATTTCAATTATGGTTTTCCACATGGTAATTCCTTGTAGGAAGTCAATTTTAATTTGAATTCTTTCACCTAAAGATAAAATAATAGAACTCTAGAGATCTCCAAAGATTATCTTTAGTTTCATTACAAATAACTCATAATCAATCTTTACAGAGTACTATACAGATCTCAAACACAAGATTGTTCTTATCTTAATTTCAATTGGTCTATTTTTCTTCTGACCATTAAAATTACTAAACCATTTTATTAGATAAATCTAAATATTCTACAATTGAGAGAGAATTCCACATATTCTATTTCTCATTTTTCCATATTTTCTGATGCCCGAATCCTTCTGAATATAATTTTAAAATCGCCACCTTATAAAATTCATAGAAATTATATTCTAAGGTTTCTTGTTACAAAATATCTTAATAATCTGCTATCTAGGAGTGCTCTATACTTCCATCAAGTTTCCACAGAATTTCAAAGGGTATCTAGTCATTTCTGGCCTGAAGGGTATTATGGTAATTTGTCACTCTTGGGATGTGATTGTAATTATCCAAAATATTCAAGGGTATTTGTGTAATTTTCACCACAAAATATCTAGGGGCATTCTTGTCATTTCCAAAATGTCCAAGGGCATTATCGTCTTTTTCACCTTAAGGATATATCTGTCATTTTTATTTAAAGGAAGGGTAGTATGGTCATCACACCTAAACTATTTTTGTAATACCTCTAATTAACATTTCATATAAAATATAGATTATTCGAATATAACATTTACCTAATTTAACATTCACATCAATAATTTCACAAGAATGATTCACAAATATAATTATTAAAATATTAGGGTGTTACAATAACTCTGTTTGTTTAAATAGGGAGAAATAATTTGTGATGTGTGCTCTGTTTTTTTGCTCCGCATTTTCATGAGAAATTATACAAGTCAGGGGAGCAAATTTAAAGCATTGTATACTTAACACTTGTTCACACTTGTTCTTGTAAAAGCAGATTTAAATTTTAGGATATCAAGTATAATTCTTCTATCATTCATCCCTCAAAAGCAATCAAAAGTTAAACAAATGGACAACTGATATTTAGCATGCTCAAAGCCAAAAGGGGAAGATTGTTGAATATAAGGGGAGTTGCAAGAAGAATCAAAGCAAGAATGAAGAAGAAGCTTGATGTTTGCTTGAAGATATTTTTGCTTTTTACATGCCCAATCAAGTATGAAGGCATTTGTAATTTGTTTAAGTTTGAGTCAAGTACATTGCTTTGTGATCCTTGCATTGCATTTGCATTTCACATAAACATGCATCCATAGTTTTATTAAAATAAGAAAGTTGTTAAATGATTTCAAAAGAATCTAAGTTGTTATGGTTAAGTTTTTGAAAAAAATGAAAACTTACTATTTTAATCGATTACACAGTGAATTAATCGATTAAATGCTTTTGTTCTAAATCTGGAAAAGCCGTGAAGAATATTTTAATCGATTACATAGTGGATTCTGAAAATTATACATCATTGCTTTAATCGATTACCATAAATTGTAATTGATTATACATGCTAAATTGAAAACTGTGATTTACTGCTTTAATTGATTACCATGAATCGTAATTAATTACACTGGCCAATTTGAAAATTGTGCTTTACTGCTTTAATCGATTACATCGCGTAATAAGCGATTATTCTGTTCATAAACTTTTTCCAGAAAACTGCGGAACAATTTAATCTATTACACCAGCATATTAATCGATTATTGTCAGTTAAATAAGTTATATATAAAGCTTTGCGAGTCTTTTTTCTATATATACATATGGAACGAATTATTCAATATACATGAATGACTTACCCAAAAGACATTAAGCTTTCTAAGAGTTCAAGAGACTGATTTCTAAGTGAAAAACACATCTTGTGAATATCAAGATTTCTGAGCCTTTCTGTGAAGATGTGTTAAAGAAAAGAAGTTTTCAAGATATTGATTCTGAGCATTAGATTTCATACAACTTGGAATGTGTGGTAATCTCAATTCATTTTCATTCATACAGAAGGATCACAGGTTGTGTTTATCTTGAATCTTTCTTTTTAAGCTTTTGTGATATTTGTATTCATTTGTGATAAATCAATTTGATATTGTCAAGCTTTCTAGAGTAGGGTTCTCTAGGTGAAAGATTTGAGTAGGGTTCTCAGAGTCTTAGTAATTTGTTTTCTAGATAATTATTTGTAAATTGCTTGTAAAGAATATTTTGATTTAGTGAAAACCCTGACCTAGTGTTGGTTGGAAGACACTGGATGTAGCCTCCAAGTTTGTGAGGTGAACCAGTATAAATTGCTGAGTCTCTTATTCTAATTATGTATATCTCTCATTGCTTATGTTTGGGTAATCAATATATAATCAACAAAGCAAAGTTTCTGGCATTACTTGCATAACAAGGTTAATCTTGTTTGAAAGAAAAGTTCTGGTTTGAAAAGGTTTTAAGTGATACAATCCAAATTTCAAAGTTCGCAAATTGTTTTAAGAAAATTTTTAAATACCTGCTTTAAACCAATTCATTCCCCTCTTGGTTTATTTGAAGAGTTTTCATTGTGTTTTCATCTCTAAGTGTTTACCACTCTCACTCGTGTTTGCACACTTTCTAAGTTTTTTCTATAATGTTCTCTCTTTCCTTTTTCCACTCTTAATCCTCTCTATAGTTCTTAAACAAAAACTTCTAATCAAATCAAGTTTCTTTACTATAGTGAAATAGGAAACAATTCTAGTCTAGGCTCAAGAGTCCAAGAACAAGAAAACTCTAAGACAAAACCTTGGAAATTTAAGAGACAAGCAACAAGAGAATTTTTTTTTGGAAAAGCACCACTCAAATTGGAAATTAATGAGACAACTCAAGGAAAAGTATGGGCTGTACCAAACTGCACAAAAGAATATGCCAAGTAAATTCAATTTCTAGAAGCCAAATTTCATCAACTTTGCATGTCATACAATTTCACATGATTTTGTGGTTCAATGGAAATTTGAACTTGTAGTCTTTGTAACTTTGCTTGCTTCTAAATTTTGTTTTTCTTTGTAATTTTCCAGCCACTAATTCAAAAGATTTCTTGGCTGTGCCAAATTGTTTTTCTAGCCACAATTCACAAACTTTTTGGGCTGCTCTTCTTTGTTTTTCTTTTTGTTCAAGTTCAAGAATCCTTAAATAAAATGATGAATCACAAAATTATGATGTATAACAATTGTAAAAATTTGCTTCTTACAACTCAATTCAGTTTAGGCATGAGAGTAGAATCAAAACAAGTGGTCATACAACACAACAACACTACAAACAAAAATTTAACAAGAAATCAAGAACACATGAAGAACATGAAATCACATGGAACTTGAAGAAAGACACAAGGGTTATGTGGCAGATCAATAAACAAGACTAACCCACCAAAGATTTTCATAAAAACACAAGAACAAAAGGAAAAAGAAAGGATTTCAGATTTTCGAAAAGTTGCAGAATTTTATCTTTGAAGACTTTTAAAACTGAACTTGAAGTAGAATTCCTCAAGGATTAGGCTCTGATACCACTTGATGTATGGCTGAACCCATCAATCATGAATTTTTTGAAATCTACTTTGAATTGAAACTCAAACTCAAGCTTTCTTCAAGGACATAAAGCTGTCCAGATTTCAAAAACTAATGGTTGTTTGTAAGTTTTGATATCAGAAATGGAAAGTGGAATAAAGGTAAGGGATGAAGAAGAATGGCATCATGGAAAAGATTTCCAATAAGCCTAGGAAGAATCGCCACAATATCTTGAAGCTATTGATAAGAAACATGAAGTTCTTACACAAGAACAAGAGAGAAATCTCTTACAAGCGAACTCTGCTTTCATTAACCTCAGAAAAATCGAGTTACCCCTTACATTCAGTTGACAGCTTTATATAAAAAATGAAAATAACTAAATGTAATCGATTATTTCGTCCAAGTAATCGATTATTTCGTCTGATGTAATCGATTATTAGTCCATGTAATCAATTATTTTGTTCTTGATCTTCTGGAAACAGATGTATGAACAAAGTAATCGATTATTTAGCTATGTAATCGATTAACACAGAGTTTTCAATGAAGTATGCAAATGATTCACCAGACTTGGATTAAAAGGTGGAAGAAGTTACTTCAGAACCTTCTTTACAAAACTTCTTTTGAAAGCTTTCCCAAGAAGAAACCCTCCTTTGAAATCTTTGAATCTTGAGGATTTATAGGACTTAACAGCGTTTATGTAGCACCCTGAAATTTTGACAACTTAAAATATATGCGTGATGTATTCCTTGTATAATTTGATTACCTTATTAACTAGGATTATTTGAAATGTTATGTGAATTATCTATGCGCAATTGCTTGGTGTAGATGTCAAGTTATGTGGAGTTTGGCTGAGATGCGTTGTAATTGAGTAATTTCAAGTTTGACTCGAAACCTATTTTAAGTAAAATTACTATTCTGGATTGGTTAACCATTGGATCTCCTTCTACTTTTTAAATGTAGGTTCTGAACCCACATATGAAACCTTTGACCATTGGGATTGTCCAAATAACATCGGAAGTGTGAGAAATTAATTTTTCACTGAAGCCGAAATTCTAGAATCTGGTCAGCTTGCCTAGGCGAATTTTGCAGGCATTTTTGCTCGCCTGGGCAAGCCATAAATCACAAAAATGGCTTCCTCTACCCCAAAACCAGCTCCCAAGCTCCCCCACCATCCTCCTCCACCACCCACAGCCACCGGAGACCACCACGAGGCACCGCACGAAGAGGAACACTTTAATCGGAGCAGAATCTTCAAAACTCAACCCAAGGATTCGGTAGAGAACGGAGCCTCCAATCCTCATTTCTTGGTTTCTTTGAGGTAACCATGGTTTCCTTGTCTTCTTTTAGCTAGTTTGAAGCCTCTGTTAATATCTCTTGCGATTTGGGTATCGTATTTGGTTGTTTCTATACTTACTTTGAAAGCCCTTTGAAAATGAGATGTTTTAAAAGTCTCTTTTTTATGAAATTGATGTCATTTTTGTGATCCTTGTTGAACCCCGGTCACATTGGTGTAATCAGAATTTCAAAATGATGTCTTTTTGATATGGACTCCCAAAACACCCTTTTAACCCCATTAGTTAATATGGATCTTACCTTGAAATCTATACTAAATTATCTTCAATTTGGTATATAGGGCTCCGCATTTGGGCCAAAGCACGTGAACTTGAGAGATCCCAAAATGGCGTTTCAAGGAACTAACAGAGGGATATAGATAGGTAAGGGGAGTTATTATTTTGGCAATAGTTTAGATACCATAGTTGGGGGCTAGGGAGTCCAACTATAAAGATAACCGTCTATCCCTGCCATGTGCTGGTTTTTAAGAAAAACTAAGTTTTTTAACTAATGAGATGCAATGTATTTATGATTGATGGGTGTTTGTTCTTGTGTGTGCTCGTTTTCAAGAAAAACTATGTTTTTAACTAATGTGATGCGATGAATTGGTTTGTTGATGGATAAAATTGTGAATGATATTGTTGTTGTAATGATTGGATTTTTGGGAAAAGTCTTGATTACAGAGGAGACTCAGCCCAAAATTTAATAATATTTTTTCCTATTTAATTCTTTATTAAATTTTTAAATGGGAATAAGAGTATGTTTTCCATATTGTAGTCCTCTTCTTTAATTTAGAATTTTCCTAAATTATCAGTCTCGAGGTAATATGGATTTTGGATAAATGAGGTGATATTGATGTCATTGATAATGTTGAAATGAGATGTTATTGATGTGTTGATGATGATTGAATGAGATAATGATGATGTGTTTGATGATGTACAAATGAAATAATGATGATGTAGTAGATGATGTTGAAACGAGATGACTTTGATATGTATGATGATGAAATTAGATAATGTGATATGGATATTGATAATGACATTGATAAGAGATTATTTTGATGCTAATAATGTCATTATCAATGAATATATATTGACACTCATTGGGGGGTGCATGACTGGTATACCCTTGCAAGGAAAGATGTGTTCCTAGCCAGGTCATGCATTGATGGTGCCCATGGTTGTCATTGTGTGATGTGGATATACATGGATACCCATGAGGGGTGTATGACTGGTTACCCTTGCAAGGACGTGTTTCTAGCCAGGTCATACATTGATGGTACCCATGGTTGTATGCTATGTATGTACATGTGGGATGTAGTGACCGGTTGGTTCCTAGCTAGGAAGGATGTGTTCCTAGCCATGGTCAGTGCAACAGTGAGCCCATATTGGGGTGTTATGTATGTACATGGGGGTGTATGACGGGTTACCCTTGCGAGGAAGGATGTGTTCCTAGCCGAGTCATACATTGATGATGCCCATGGTTCATACTTTATTTGCATTGATGGAAATAGGATGGTGGCAGTAGGGTATGGAGGTACTAGGGGGGCATCTCTGTTTGGAACTCCCTTGTGATCCAACGCTGATCACCATCGGGGGGAGGGGGGGGGAAGCAGCCTGTGCACGCCAGAGTGACCTTGACGAGCTACTACATCATTTTCTTGAGAGAGGCTATTTCCATGAGGATGGTACCACACTGCATGCTAATAGATTGAGTCAGGTGCATGCATCATTCTATGCATGATTGTTTGAGTTGTGAAATACATTGGATGATTGGTGTGTTGAGTGTGTAATGGAATCATGGATTTTTGTTAATGATTGTGGTGGGTAATGTTGTTTCCTTCCCAATTGCTGCTATCTGATGTTTGTCGATTTTATATAATAAATTCACCCTTGCATTTGTTGTATCGTGTGGTTGGTACCTGTGATAATCGTGAACTTTCGTTTGTGTGAATAGATGAGCAGCAATAGGTGACTTTGGAGGGAGATCTTCTTTTTTGTTGGAGCCGCCAAGCCGATGTGATGACGTTGAATTTCTTTTTAGAGAAAGAGTTGTGTTTTGTTAATCAACTCTTTCATAGTTAGTTCTTTGATTTTTTGTTAGATATGTAATTTCATGTGTATATATACATGTAAAGCTAAAGGAAGTTCTAACATGTGGATGACATGTACTAATTTAATATATATGTACATATGTGTTTAAATATGTAGTTGTAATACATGTATAATAATTGTATTATCGCGAAAAATTTACCATCATTTTCATAATCAAATTAATGAAGTTTTAATTAAAAATTAAATTTTGTACGGTAAGAGTTAATGATATAATAGCGACGAGGCGAGTCGTTACAGTTTAGCACTTGAAATCTATTCTTACTCAGAAAGCTAATGAAGGTACTTTGTAATTTCATTGTCATTTTCCAAAACACCAAACAACTATTTATAGAAATCAATTAGTAATTGATTAAATACTCTTATGTAATTGATTGTTAACACATTTAATCGATTAAAGTGATCTTGAGCTTTTTGGAAAAGATTTTATGAACAAAGTAATGAATTAATTCATCATGTAATCGATTATCACATGCAGTCTTAGTTTCAAATACGCACTAAGTAATCGATTACCACAAATCATAATCGATTAACACAGGAAGACTTTTCTGTGACTTTGTGAAGTGTGATCAATTACCATACTCTTGTAATCGATTAAAGTGTTCTTCAAAGCTTAAGTAATAGATTACCACAAGTTGGTAATCGATTAAAGCAAAGAAAAAAATGTTTTTCCAAAACCTTAAACTTTGAACACTTTGACTTTTATGCAATCATGAAAACTCTTTGTTACAGAAAAGATTTTTCACAAGACTTAGCTTTTATGAAACCATGAATGAGTTTCATGCAATGGATCATAGGAAGTTTCATCTCATACAAAAATTACAACTACCAATCAAATTGATTTGGCATGTAAAAAAGCCTAAACACTTTGTAGACTTTGAGACTCAGCTTCTTGATCTTGAACTCCCCCTGACTCTAACAAGTTACACGAAATTAGGTTAGCTATTCCAACCCCGACTAATGAGGAGATTAGCTGCTCATAACTCAATTATAATCCTCAAAAGAATTCATACAAAACAAAAGAATAATAAGCTAAAAGACTAAGAATGATCTACTTTCTTTCACTGAACAATTGCTCCAATTCATGTTGAGATCCTCTTTCCTTCGCGCCACCAGGTACCTATAAATTGTAGTGAGCTTAGGCCTGACGTGACTCCCTTGCTTAAGCATGAGTAATGCCTCGCTTAAGCGAGACTCCTTCTTTTATATTTGGTTGCCCATAGTCTTCCTTCGATTAAGCGCCCAAATAGGTTCTCTTAAGCGAGACCTTCATTTGTGCCCTTGCTTTGTGATCCTCGCTTAAGCTTCCTATTGTGGGTGTAAGCAAGGGCCCTCATAGATCTCAACTAGGCTCTATGTTTGAGCATGCTTAAGTTCTCAAGCTCTATGTTTGAGTATGCGTAAGTGCTCAGAATGTCATGCTTAAGCTAGTTGTAGCTTCTTAATTTGTTTAAATTGCCTCGCCTATGCACCGAGGCATGTCAGTAGCTTCTTCCTTGAATATGCTTTGGCTCTCTTAAGTGCACATCAAGCCATGCTTAAGCGAGCAAAGGTCCACTTGTGATTTTTGACCAATTACCTGCCAAAATCCATAAAAACATCAAGAAATCCTAACTAGTTAACATCCTAAGGTATCTAAGTGTAATTACTTATTTAATCCTAACTTTGAGTTGAAATAAGGTTCAATGTATCAAAAATTCTATATAATCACCTCAAATAATGTGTAGATTTTAAGCATATTTGGCAATTATCAACACTCCAAACTTAGAACCTTGTTTGTCCTTAAGCAAACTACTTCTTGAACACAGTTTAGTACTGAACACATTTTCTTTTATTGACAGCACCCTTCACTTATGCAATACACAGTCAAGTCCAGTTTCTCATGCATTGATTCAATTAACATGGTGCCCACAAGAATTATCATATATCATGCGCAACTTTCAAGAGATTAACAAGATTACAGTTTCGAAAATAACCAGTAACTCGTCCTCACCAAAAGTGTTTCTCTCATAAGTGCAAATTTAGTTTGGGTAAGTGTATAGCTCAATTCACCACTTGATGTATGGCTGTGACCTAGCTCTGATGTATAGCTGAACCCATAGCCATTAGTTTTCCCAACTCTACCTTGCAATGAAATCCAATCTTCAAGCAAACTTCAAGAACTTTAACTTCTGCACTTTCACAAGAATTTGGGGTTTGTTTTTAAGCTTTTTAATTTAGCAATGAAAGATGGAAGATAGGTTAGGGATGAAAATGGATGGCACCATGGAAAAGCTTTCCAATAAGCCTAGGAAGAATCACCACAATAGCATTAACAAGTCATTGATAAGACTCAAGAAGTTCTTACACAAGAACAAGAGAGAAACTCTCACAACAATTTTCAGAATTGCATTAATGAACCAAAGTTAGTTACAATTAGTTTTGGACCAGCTTATATAGGCCACGAAATTACACATCAAATGCCAATAAATGTAAGTAAAATGCAAATTGAAATGAAGCCCAAATGAAGCTTGAAGTGTAAGCTTCTCCTAAAGTGACTCTTGGCTGACCCAACATGTGCAGTGCAGTTTTTATGCTGAAGTAATCGATTAATTCATCCTTGTAATCAACTAAAATAGAGTTTTTACACATTCTGATGCTTATGTATTTGATTACAAATGTCTGGTAATCGATTAAAATAGACAACAACTATTTTAAAAAGTGTCTTCGTAATCTATTACAGACAGATGGTAATCTATTAAAACAGACAGGACTTCTTTTGTGTTTGCACTGAGTTGATGTGCTTCTTCATTCTTGTCCAAAAGATACAAGTTAGTTTTGATGTGGTCTTGAAGGGCTTCAGTTCTAGCTCTTGTCAAGGGTCCTTTAAAGCTCACCAAAGGAATTTCTTCAAGCTCTCCTTCTAGACCTTCAACTTGTAATAGATCTCCATCATCCCCTCCTTCTTGAGAGAAACTTGACCTCAAGTTTGCTTCCTTACTTGTACCTACATCACACAAAGAAAGGTCACAAACATTGAAAGTAATACTCACAACATACTCACTTTGTAACTAAAGTTTATAAGCATTGTTGTTGAAGATGTGGCATTTCCACTTGTGTTTGTTTCTCTTTTGCTTCCATGCAGGAAGTCTCACCACTTCCTTGAAGAAGAGATTGGCTACTTCACAAGCATTATCACTCTTATGACAAGGAATGAAGTGTGCCTTCTTTGAGAATCTATAAACAACAACAAAGTTAGAATCCTTTCCCTTCTTGAATCTTGGAAGACCAAGCACAAAATCCTTAGAAATGTCAACCAAGGGAAGTTAGGAATAGGCAAAGGTGTATATAAATTATGAGACATTAATATAGATTTAGCTTTATGACAAGTAATACATTGAGATACAAGCTTATGCACATCATGCCTCATCTTTGGCCAATAAAAAGGTTCATGTAAAATAGTCAATGTTTTATCTATACCAAAGTGCCCCATTAAATTGTTCTCATGAGCTTCCCTCATGAAAAGTTCTCTCAAAGAGCTTTTAGGAACACATAGTTTATTTTCCTTTTCAACATGTAAACAAAGAGAGTTAGAAACCATATAATGAAGAGGTTGTCTTGCTAATAACACTCTCTTGACATCTTTTCCTCATAAGAACAAACTCTCTTTAATCTCATTAATTTTTTTTCTCTCATTTTCTTTCACTTTTCTTTTCTTTTCACTAGTGTTTCTCTTGGGTAGCTCACTATTTTCGCCTTTATCAATTGCAGTATTTTTTTCAACTCTTGAATTCTTTTCTCTTTCATCCTTACTTGTTCCTCACACACTTGTCTAGGAGTCAAAGTGCTCAAACTTAAAAGTGTTCTCCATGTCATTGTATATCACTTTTCTATCATATTGCCATGGCCTACCAAGAAGGATATGACAAGCCTCCATAGGTACAATATCACAAAGAACATTATCATTATAAGCATTAATAGAAAAAGGAATGAGCACTTGAGAATTTACCACCACTTCTCCACTTTCACTAAGCCATTATAGCTTGTATGGCTTTGGATGCTTTATGGTTGGCAAGTGTAATTTCTCCACAAGTCTTGTACTAGACATATTGGTGCAAGTGCCCCCATCAACGATAAGTGAGCAAACTTTCTTTTCAACTAAGCACCTTGTGTGAAAAATATTTTCTCTTTGAGTCTCCTCTTTTTCTAGGAAAAAATTGTTCAACATTCTCCTTACCATCAAGAGATCACCCTCTTCGACCTCCACTAGTGTGAGTTCTTCTTCTTTTTCACTTGAAGAACTATTTGAGTCACTTGAAGACTCACTCCTTATGCCTCCATCTTCAAGAAAAATCATAGTTCTCTTGTTGGGACATTGGGAAGCAATGTGACCCTTAACAAGGCACTTAAAACACTTGATATTGCTTGATCTTTTAAGAGTTGGATCCACAATTTTTTTGCTTGGACTCTCCACCCTTTCTTCTTTATTTTTCACTAGAGAAACTTCCCTTTTAGGCTTGTCCTTCCAATTGGAAGTTGCAGCCCCATTGGTCTTGGAAAATGAAGCCTTTCTCCTTTTTAGTTGTTGCTCCACCCTTTGAGCTTTGTGGACTAGCTCCTCAATTGTTGCATACGAATGTAGCTCTATCACATCTTGAATACCTCTATTCAAGCCATGAAGGAACCTAGCCATGGTTACTTCTTCGACCTCCACAATTTCATCCCTTATCATCATCAATTACATTTTCCTATAGTAGTCATCAACACTCTTGTAGCCTTGGAAATGTCTTTGGAGCTTGTTGTTGACTTCCCTTGCATAATAAGTGGGAACAAATCTTCGTCTCAAGCATGCCTTCAAGTCATCCCAAAAATTTACTCTTTGCCTCCTCATCCTCCCCCTATGTCCATTTGAATTTGGTTCCACCATGTCAAAGCTAGCCACCAAATTCTAGAGTTGCTAGAGTAACCTTCTTTTCTTCATCAAATTGTTGGCATGAGAAAATTTGTTCTACTTTTATCTCCCACTCAAAGTACTTTTCAGGATCATTATTGCCAAGGAATTTTGGAATTTTAATTTTCACTCTATTCAATCATCCATTCCTGCCTTCTCTTTCTTCTCTCCTCACCCTCCAATCTTCATCATCTCTATTATGCCTCCTAGGATTGTATCTCCTATTTTCTCTTCTATTATTATTTTTTCTTCTATTATTTTCTCTCCTATCCTCCCTCTCAGTCCTCTCATCATAATAATTTCCTCCATGAGAGGAAGCATACTCACTCACCCTCCTACTACTACGTGTAACGACCCGCCTCGTCGCTACGATATCACTAACTCTTAGTCGTGCAACTTCAATTTTTAATAAAACTTCATTAATTTGATTATGAAAATGATGGTAAATATTTTGCGATAATACAATTATGATACACATATTATAATTACATATTTAAACACATTACACATATATATTAAATTAGTACATGTCATCCACATGTCAGAACTTCCTTTAGCTTTACGTGTATATACACCTGAAATTACATATCAACAAAAAGCCAAAGACTAACTAAGAGAGAGTTGATTAAAAAAACACATCTCTTTCTCCAAAAAGGAATCCAATGTCATCACGTCGGCTTGGCGGCTCCAACCAGAAAGAAGATCTCCCTCCAAAGTCTCCTACTGCTGCTTATCTGCTCCCACGAACGAAAGTTCGCGATCATCACAGGTACCAACCACACAGTACAACAAATGCAAGGATGAGTTTATTATATAAAGACCAACCAACATCAGATAGCAGCAATTGGGAAAGAAACAACATTACCCACCACAATCATTAACAAAAATCCTTGATTCCAATACACACTCAACAAACCAATCATCCAATGCATTTCATAACCCAAACAATTATGCATAGAATGATGCATGCACCTGACTCATCTATCAGCATGCAATGTGGTACCATCACCAGAAATAGCCTCTCACAGGAAAAATGATTCACCGCCTATCAGGGCCACCCTGTCGTGCACTGGCCATTCCCCCACCCGGTGATCAGCCAGCGTCGCAAGGGAATTCAAAACCTGATGACCCCTTAGTACCTGCGTTCTCAGCCCACTAAAACCCACAGGTACGCGAGTGCCTTCATTCTATTTCCACACATACAAATGAAGTATGAAACATGGGCATCACCAATGCATGACCCAGCTAGGAACAAATCATTCCTCGCAAGGGTAACCCATCATGCACCCCCCATGTACATATATAACAAACCAATGTGGGCTCACCGATGCACTGATCGTGGCTAGGAACAAATCCATCCTTGCAAAGGTAACCAACTGGTCATTACATCCCACGTGTACATACACAGCCTACAACCATGGGCACCATCAATGTATGACCTGGCCAGGAACAAATCCTTCCTCGCAAGGGTAACCCGTCATACACCCCCATGGGTATCCATGTATATCCACACACAATGACATTGTTCACATCAACATTATCTCTCATCAATGTCATTATCAACCTCAACATCATATTATCTCAATATCGTCATCATGCATATCAATATTATCTCATTTCAACATCATCAACCACGTCAACATTATCTCACTTAAACATCATCAACTACATCAATTGCATCTCAATTTCAATATTATCAACGACATGATAAGCAATCACATTTCACATCTATACATAATATATATGCCTGAGATTCACATTCCCCAGGTCTTCAGACAACCCAAAGTTCATACATTCACAATTCATCATATCACAAGACTGATATTTTTAGGAAAATTCTAAATTAAAGAAGAGGACTACAATATATAAAACACACTATTATGCCCATTTAAAAATTTAATAAAGAATTAAATAGGAAAACATATTATAAAATTTTGGGCAGAGTTTCCTCTGTAATTAAGACTTTTCCCCAAAAATCCAATCATTACAACAATAATATCATTCACAGTTTTATCCATCAACAAGCCAATTTATCACATCCCATTAGTTAAAAAAAGTTTTTCTTGAAAACGGGCACACACAGGAACAAATACACATCAATTGATAAATACATCGCATCCCATTAGTTAAAAACTTAGTTTTTCTTGAAAACCAGCACACAGTAGGGACAAGCAGTTATCTTCGTAGTTGGACTCCCTGGCCCCCAACTATGGTATCTAAACTATCACCAAAATAATAAACTCTCCTTACCTAATGTAACGCCCCCTCATTAATCAGGGTCATTACCAAGCATAAACACAATCAAACACATAATCAATCAGAGTTTAAGTAGTTTGGAAGCATATACTAACAGCAACATCATCAAATGTCATCTGTTTAACACTGTACATCATAATATATGGTGAATATATCTCACAACTGTATAGATACAAAACTGTACAAATATACCCTCAGGGTACATCACAAACATAACCCAAAGGCTGATACAAACATCTGAGCCACAGGCTCATGTCATCTAGCCTAAGGTGTGCCAACAGCAGCTATCCCTGCACAGGCTTCTTGCCTTGG
>PYAF01000399.1:9686-40155 GCA_007407185.1 Glycine tomentella
TCTTAATTTCAAAATAGGTAAATAATCGATTACAGTTCAATGGTAATCGATTAAACCAGTCACTCATTCAAAATTGTATATATGCAAGAGTGAAATAATCGATTAAAACGATGATGTAATCGATTAATTTGTTCTTACTCATTTCCAGAAAGTTTAAAGAACAATATAATCGATTATTTATATCTAGTAATCGATTAAATCAGCTTAGAACAATTTTTCAAAATACTAGGCTTATTTTTTAAGTTCCAAATCAATTGCTTAAAGCTTTTATGATATAATGCATGAATGATTATTAATGAAATGCATGCAAGAACTTGGATCATCAGAAGGCTTCCTTTCCTTTTACATTTAATCACAATCTTTATCTTCAAGCCTTCAAGCATGTTGAAAGTCAAAACCTTTCCAAGTCTTTACAAACCCCTCAAATCAACAATTCCCAGCTGCATTAGGCCCTTTGGCTTTTGGCCCAATATAAAATACCGTAACAGTTGCCCCTCACCTTGGTTATTGAGTAATCTGAATGACCGAGGTGAATACATTGAATTTTTATACCCATAGCCGAGATAGTTATCTCGGACAAGTCGGTTTTCATTATTGATCTTCCGAGATATTTCTTGCAAATCATCTTTTTTGTAGAACTCGGATATTATGGCCGCGAGCCGATCTCTTTTTCCGACTTCGGCCGAGATAATGAAACATTTTCTTCTGCTAAGCCGAACTCTTTTTTTGGGTCTTGGCCGAGACAATGAAGCATTTTTCCCACTGAGCCGACCTCTCTTTCTTGACTCCAAGTTCCAAGGTAATGAAGTACTTTTGCTGTCGTTTGGACATGCGAAATGACACACCTCCCTGGCATTTAATGCTCTGTCATTTCTTCACACGTTCTAATCATGACTACCCTTCATTATTGTCCGTTTTGCCCCTATCTCTTGATTAATTGGTCATAATTGCCCCGATAATGAAGGACGTTTGTCAGTTACTTTTTAAGTCAAATTTCGACAGTTACCATTTTTAATTTCGTGGGTTTTGGCGGTTACTTTCCCACTTTATAACCCATACCTTGTCATTTTCTCTCATTTCCTCAAAACTTTTAGCTCATTTCCCTCCTGTTGCTTGTTTTCGTTCTAGCATTCTGCTCTTTGCTCACGCATTTGGTGCTTCAACTTCCCTTCTTCAAAGTTCTTCAATCCAGGTATCTCCTTCTTCCCTCTCTTTTTACTTCGTGATTCTGTATTGCTTCTTTTCTTCTCTATCCTTTTCGTTTGATTCTTGGTGATACCCATTCCCTTTGGACTTCCTTTTCTGGGTTTCTGCCCTTTTCTCATTCCCGTTCATCTGTTCATCTTCATCCCTTGTTCTTCCTTTCGAAAACCTCTCATCATCCCATAATGGTAAAACTTACCCCTGAAGAAGAGGCTCGTATTGCCGAAAGAATCACTCCTTATTCTGCTTTTTGGTTTTTCAATAAACCCCTCTCAGAGGAAGATAAGCTTAAGCGCTTTCTTTGAGCCCCCACCGGTGGTTCAAAATCCTCAAAAAATCCTTCAGTTGAAAAACCTCCACCTTCTAAAGCCCTAACAGATTCTTCCTCTAGGGTTGAAGTAAGTTCTGGTATAAGGTCCATTAACGCAAATAGGAGTCGTCCTGTGACTCCTTCCGTTCTTCCTCTTAGGCCCCCTTTCTTAGAAACTCTTCCTGAAATCTAGTATGATCCGTGCATAAGATGCATGGATAGGTTCCTGTATTTGGCCAGTTCGGGTTTGGATAGAGATGCCGATGATGTGCTAGACGCATGCCGGCACAACCCCGTAGCCGTCAGCCCCCCTCCGCCCCAGCTCAGAGCCGAGGTGCAAGCTGAAAGTATCTCGGCATCGGCTAACACTTCACAACTTGTCGTCGATTTTTCAGGTACTTTTATTGATTATTTTCCTTTTTGATTTAATCGTAGGTCATCATGGAAGTCCCTTCTGTGGAAATCGTTGAGGAATCTCGGTCAAGCGGTTCTCATGCCGACAACCTCTCTCCCAATCTGATAGCCCAATTTCCTTGGGTAACTTTTGAGGTTCTTAATACCTCGTCGTCCATGATTCTGGAGGGCATAGCCGCCATCCCTGTCGGGAATCAAGAAGGATTCTCAATTCGTCATCCCGGCCCTCATGTGCCGATTTGCTCTAGTGCCGAGCAGGGCGAATCTAACTTCTTCTTTTTCTGTGCTGATGTGGTCACCCGCTTGGGTATTCATTTTCCCTTTTCTGAGTTTGAGATGAGGCTTTTGAAACACTTATCCTTAGCTCCTTCACAGCTTCACCCAAATGGTTGGGCTTTCATTAAATCCTTCGAGGATTTGTGTATTAACATAGGAATTCTGTGTACAGTTCCTGTATTTATGTATTATTTTTCTGCTCAGACTAGTGGTACTGGCCGAGAGCCTTCAAACCGAAAAGGGTGGACTTCCTTAAGGAGTCGCCCCAAACGCAAACTTTTTCCCCTCTTTGCTGATTCTTTTAAAAGGTTCAAAAATAATTATTTTAAAGTTAGTGCCAAACCCGGCGAACAACCTTTCTTCCTTCAAGGGCCGGAATCCGCTGGGGTGAAGTGAAAATTTCCACTTTACTGGTCCCGTGCCCATCACGATATCCACCCTTCCTATTATTATCGGGATGAGACCGGGTTGTCGGATGAGGATACTTATTCAGTCATCCAGATTGATGCCTTCCGAGAGAGCCAGGGTTTATGTGAAATTCCCCCGGCTCTTCCTGACTGTTAGTGTATTTTATAAAGTATATATTTCTTGTTTTTCTATTCTCGGCACTACTAATTTACTTGATCTGTTTCGCTTTATTTTGCAGCTACTGAGATGGAAGATCAATCCGGTGACTTGCGCCCTTCTGGGGCCCCACGGCCTCCTTCTGCCACCAACACAGCCCCACGGCCTCCTCCTGCCACCAACACAGCCCCCTCCTTCTTCAAAAATCTCAAGAGGAGGAAGGTGACCAAGTCGGCCACTGAGGCAGCTGCTACTTCGGCTGTAATGGCCGTTCCCGTCTCCACCATCCCGGCCGCTGCCGCTCCTCCTACCGAAGTCCCTGCTCCTCCTCCTCCTCCTGCTCCGGTAGCTGATCCCCTGGCCGCCGAGTATTCATCCGCCGTGCTCCCTGATGCGTTAAAGTTGGAGCTCGACTATTTATGGGAACGCGGGGCCGAGGAGCTCTTTCCTTTCGTCCAGGCCCCCAAACGTTTCGTCGACTTTTCTCGGCTTTCTGAGGCCGATGTCTATCTGCTCCAGCAGATGCAGCTGCATACCTATCAGACGGCTTCTCTTATAGATTGCCTAGTTGTCACCAATGAGAGGTGCAACAAGAGCAAGGAGGAGCTTGCTGCTGCCGGCATGAAGCTTCAGAAGGCCGAGGAAGACTTGGCCTCTGCTCGGGCACAAGCTGCGGAGGATTTACGGCTTGCTCAAGTGGAGTTCGAGTGGGATCTTTTGGCGGCCCGCTTCGAGACCGAGCAGGCCCTTGCTAAAGCCGCCCTTATGACCCAAAACATGAATGAGGTGAAAACCTTGTTCGAGGGTGCTGAGGCCGAGGCTAGGGATGCTAAGTCCAAGCTCTTGGAGGTCGAGAAGGAGGTAGCCGATTTGCAGGATGCGCTGTCTTCGGCGGCTGAGGACTCCTTCAACAATGTCGTCGCCCAAATCCAATGTCTTAACACCGGGATCACTCTGAACACTGAAGGGCTGCACTTCCAATCTTTTGTCCGAGATAGTGCGGTCTTCCCTTACTTTGAACAAGAGGATTCTGTTGTTGAGGCCGAGGATCTTCCCGAGGCCGGGGTTGAAGAGAACTCGGCTCCTACTGGCGGTGCTTGAAGAGCCGGGATGCCGGTTTTAATATGTAATTTTATTTTTGTTTTGAACAATTTCTCTGTTCTTAAACAATTTATACTTTGGCAAATATATTTATTTACCATATTGTTCTTCGTTAGAACTTTTTAGTATGCGCATTTAATATTCATTTGGCTTCAACGGCCAAGTACGATATCGACTGACTTACGTAACGTTTCTTGGTTTTTTGCTCATTCGAAGTTATCGTTGGTGTATCACGGCCACTTTGGACCGTGCCGACCTGATCAGGGTTGGAAACACCTCGGATCCACATGGAACGGTATAAATATTGCTCAAAGAGCCTTAGTCAATATATGACTTGCTAATATCGAAATATTATCATCAACTTACAATTTGTTTATTCATAAATATCAACTTTATTCGTTTCTATGATTCCGATGAAAGAGATTACATGAAGTAGGGGTGTCTAAGCCGTTGGCCGCCACTTTTCTCAATTAACGGAAAACACATAAAAACATAATCAACTATAATATGTCTTCAGCTTGTCGGCATTCCATGTACGCTTGATTGCCCTCTTATCCAATGTTTCTAATGTATATGCCCCATGGCCGAGATCCTGAGCAACTCGGTATGGCCCTTCCCAGTTAGCCGCCAGCTTTCCATCCTGAGCATTCTTATTGCCGATGTCTGCTCTCCTTAAGACCAAATCACCTTTTTCGAAGGATCTCGGTCTGATCTTCCTGTTGATTCTCCTGGCCACCAACTGCTTTGCGGCTACATCTTGGGTATATGCTTGAGCTCGGGTTTCATCTATCAACTCCAGCTCGATGATCAAGGCCGCATTGTTAACTTCCTCTCCTCCTTTGAGCATCATTATTCTCCTCCAGGAGGGTTGTCCGATCTCAACTGGAATCATTGCCTCGCACCCGTAAGTCATTCTGAATGGGGTTTCCTGAGTAGATGTTTGAACAGTGGTCCTATGTGCCCATAGAACATAGTACAGCTGTTCCACCCAGCTGTCCCCGGCGTCGTGCATTCTTTTTCTGAGTCCCTCCAAGATAACTTTATTGGCAGCCTCAGCCTGGCCGTTAGATTGTGGATGCTCCACGGAAGCGAAATGATGCTTGACATAGAAGCTGGCCATCATTTCTCTGAACTTCTTATCGGGGAACTGAGTTCTGTTGTCTGTGATGATTTCAGCCGGGATCCCAAATCTGGAGATGATGTTTCTTTCAAAAAATTTCTGGACTCGGGCTGAGGTAATGGTGGCTAACGGCTCCGCTTCTATCCACTTAGTGAAATAATCAACAGCTACAATGAGCCATTTTAGCTGACCCTCGGCAGCTTTGAAAGGACCCAGCAGATCCATCCCCCATTTGTAGAAAGGCCAGGGAGAAGTGATAATTGTCAACTCAGACGGGGGGGACCATATTATCTTAGCGTGCTTCTGACAACTTTTGCATTTCTTCACGTGATCCTGGGCATCCGCCTTTATAGTCGACCAAAAGTACCCGGCCCGAATAGCTTTTACTGCCAATGCCTTAGCCCCCATATGTTGGCCGTTGATGCCCTCATGTATCTCGGCCAAAATATATTCTGCTCGGTCAGGTCCAACACAAAGCAACATTGAGGTGTGTGGACCCTTGCGATACAGCTCGCCCTCTAGGGTGGTATGTAGAACGGCATCTCGGATTAACTTTTTGGCCTCAGCGTCATCGTCTGGGATCACTCCCTGTTCCAGATATCTAATAATAGGCTGCCTCCAGTCGGACTCGGTCGATATCATCATGATGCAAGTGGGATAAGCCAGTTCCTGTTGGATGACTGTTCTATGGTTGCCCGTGCCCTTGGTGCTTGCTAGCTTAGACAATATATCGGCCCTCATGTTTTCTTCTCGGGGGATATAGGAGATGGTGACTTCATCAAACTCGGCAATGATCTCCCTGACCCTAGCCAAGTACTTGATCAACAAGGGACCCTTGGCCTGATATCTACCTTCAATCTGGGCTGCTACAAGCTAGGAATCTGTGAAAACTTTCACCTTCTGGGCTCCTTGCTCTTTGACCGAGATCAATCCGGCTATTAAGGCCTCATACTCGGCCCGATTATTTGACATCGGGAAATTTAGCCGCAGAGACTGCTCTACCGATATTCCCTGTGGATTTTCTACTATGATTCCTGCTCCGCTCCCCTTTGTGTTAGACGATCCATCCACAAAGAGGGTCCATACCTTCTCATTGGCCGAGGTCGACGGGGTGAGTTCAACCAAGAAGTCAGCCAAAGCTTGGGCTTTGATAGCATGTCGGGCCTCGTATTTTAAATCAAACTCGGACAACTGTATTACCCAGTTCATCATTCTTCCTGCCAAGTTCGGTTTGTGAAGAACTTGCCGGATCGGCTGGTCGGTATGTACTGTAATAGTGTGGCCCTGGAAATATGGACGCAGTCTTTTAGCCGCCACTAAAAGTGCGAAAGCCACCTTCTCCAACTTTTGATACCTCAGTTCCGAGCATTTCAAGGCTCGGCTTATGAAATATACGGGCAACTGAGTCTTGTCGGTCTCCCTTACCAACACGGCACTCACCACCTCTTCTCCTACTGACAGGTACAGTATCAATGTCTCGTCGGTTCCGGTTTGGACAACACCGGTGGCGAGGAAAGGCACTTCTTAATCTCCTGAAAGGTGATCTCACATTCCAGACTCCAACCGATTCGGGCTTCCTTCTTTAACAACCTGAAGAACGGAAGGGCCTTTTCTGCTGATTTGGGGAGAAATCTTGTCAACGTTGCCAGCCTACCAGTCAGCTGTTGTACCTCCTCTTTAGTTGCCGGGAACTTCATGTTCATGATTGCTGCACACTTGTCCGGGTTAACTTTAATACCTCTATGAGTCAACATGAAGCCCAGGAATTTCCCCACCGTTACTCCAAAGGCACATTTGACCGGGTTTAGCCGGATGTTGTTTTCCCTTAGTCTACGAAAAGTCTCCTGCAGATCTTGGATGTGATCCCCATTTGAATCCGTCTTAACAATCATATCATCAACGTACACCTCTACGTTCCAGCTGAGCTGCTGGGCAAAAACCTTGTTCATCATGCGCTGGTAAGTGGCCCCGGCATTCTTCAAGCCAAATGGCATCACATTATAACAATAATTGGCTTCTCCTCCCCTGAAGGCCGTCTTCTCCCGATCTCCCGGGTACATTGGAATCTGATTGTACCCAGAGTATGCATCCATGAAAGACAGCAGCTTGTACCCGACAGAGTTGTCCACAAGCTGGTCTATGCTCGGCAGTGGATAAGAGTCTTTGGGATAAACTTTGTTGACATCTGTATAATCAACACACACTCGCCACTTGCCGCTGGGCTTCTTAACCATCACCACATTGGACAGCCAGGTAGTATACTGGATTTCTTGTACAAATCCGGCATCCAATAGTTCCTTGATGTGTTTTTCTAATGCTTGCTTCCGATCTGGGCAGAGATTTCTTTTCTTCTAAGCCACCGATTTTGCGTCGGGATACATAGACAATTTGTGGCAACAGAATGTGGGATCTATTCCAGGGATTTCTGAAGCTTTCCATGCAAAAGCATCTCGGTTATCTCGGAGACATTTTGTCAACTCGGCCCGTGCAACTGGATCTGCTATCATCCCAATCTTGGTGACTTGGGTAGTATCTGGGCCGATCTGAATATCTGCAAGCTCATCGGCGGGTTCGGGCCTCCATTCTTCACCCTCCATCTTTTCTCTTACGTCAAGCTCTACCAGGTTTATGGGTTTCACTTTCTTTCTATCCGTTCTTTTGGATTCTTCTCGGCCCTCCTGGCAAGTCCGAACTGATGAAGGGCCAGCTCCACTTTCCCTTACAGCATTGAAATAACACTGACGAGACTCCCTCTGATCTCCGCAGATAGTGATCACCTTGCCATTACTTCCTATCAGCTTCATCTTCTGGTGCTTGGTGGACATCAATATATCCTACTTATGGAGTGTGGGCCTTCCAAGAATCACATTGTATGGGGAGGGAAACTCCCCAACTACGAACTTAACTCTTTCTGACTTGAAACCTTCTTTTGTTCCCAACGTAAGTCGCAACTCAATGGAGCCTCTGAGTGCGGTATTCTCGCCATTGAAGCCCGATAACACTATTTGACATGGCTTCAGATCTTCTTCGTCTAGATTCATCTTTTTGAATGCCGCCCAGGATATGATGTCAGCACAACTGCCGTTATCAACAAATATCTTTTTAACCCGGTGGTTGGCCATAGTGCCGGTTATGACTAGGCCGTCTTCATGTCTAGGTATCACGTCCGCCAGGTCTTCCTTTGTAAAATAGAGCAAGGGGGCTCTTTCTCGGCACTGGTAGTCTTGAACTTGGACTGCTCCCTTACTGTCAGAACCTCCCTGAGGTACTTGCGTCGCTGATTGGCCGTGTCACCCCCTCCTCCCATGGCACCAGTAATGACATTGCACTCGAACTCCGGCTCTGGGAACTCCTCATCATTTGTTTTCTTCCTCTTCTCATCTCGGCCTTTCTGATCTTCATTGGGATTGTCCTTACGTTTTCTCTGTTGCCCCTGAGTCTTAATCACATATCGCCTCAACTTGCCTTCTCGGATGAATTTCTCTATAGCATCCCACAAGTCCCAGCACTGGTCGGTGGTGTGTCATGGACCATTGTGAAATTCGCAAAAGCGAGAATGGTCAAGGTCAGCCTTCTTGAACACGGGCCGAGGTCGGTCCACTTTCTTCATCTCGGTCGAAGCCACTTCCCTCCATACTTGTGCTCGGGAAGTGTTCAGCGGGGTGTACCTGTCATACTTGGTCTCATATCGTCCCGGTTTATGGCCGACATCCTGGTTCCTAATGAGGGGAACGTTTCCGAGGTGTGGGCGATGTTTTGGTGGGGATCCCTTCCTTTTAGGAGCATTATTAGCAATCTCCATTTGTTCTAACTCCAGATACTTCTTTGATCGGATTCTGAATTCCAACAAAGTCTTAACCGGGTCCTTGTAGATAGATTTCGCCAGCCGAGATGATCCACTAAGTTCGGCCGACAACAAGTGAACATGCACTTTCTCCTCCAAGCCCTGCACTTGCAAGGCAGCCTCCTTGAATCGGTCCAAATAGCTCTGCAATGTCTCCCCTGGATGCTGGCGGATCTTCCCCAAGACAAACTCGGATTTCGGCTGTTTCTTGCTTGTTGCAAAGTTGAGCAAAAGCCTCTGTCCGAAGTCTTCAAAATTTCGGATCGACCGGGGTGGCAGTGTGTGGAACCAAGTCTGAGCAGCACCGGTCAAAGTGGTAACAAAGATCCAAGAAATTATCGGCTCGTCAATCCCCCTCACACACATTTGCATGTCGAACTCATCAATGTGCACCTACGGATCTTGACTGCCATCATATTTGGACAGGAAAGATCCGTCAAAATCTTCAATGAACCGAGCATTAATGATCTTGTCCACAAACGGGCTATCGTTATGCTGTCCACGCCGATACTTCCTCCTGTATACCTCTCCTCCTGCTCTGGCCGAGATGTTCCTGACGACGGCCTGACGAGGTATCTCGGCCCTCAATGGCACGTCATGCTGCTCCGGGCTGAGTTCCGGCCGACGAGATGTTTCTCCTGGTTCATAGTGAAGGTTCTGCTCTGGTGCCCCGACCCTTAGATCAGGTGCCGAGATCTCCACGTGGCCGAGGCGTTGTTCCACCTCACGTCTCCATCTCGCGCAACGGTCATCTAGTTGTGCAATAACAAGGTTCATATCTTCCTGACGCTGAAGAGCGTGCCGACGTTCAAGTTGCTCGATCCGAGTCAAAATGGATTGCAGCGCGTTGTTAGTGAGGCGCTGCATCGACTCGTGCTCCACCTCGGCCGGCGCGGGGAATGGGTTCCCCAAGTCTGCTGGCAAAGGGAGCGGATTATTTTGCGCTCGAGATGATGCAGTATCCGTCAGTGCGTCTTCCACCCGGACGGAGAGCGACCTTCCAAAAGATGAACAAATATTCTGGATATTAGATGAAGAAATAATCCTCCAAATCTTTCTTGATTCTATATTTATTTAGGATTTTGATCTTTCTTAATCTTTCCATAAATAACTCATTCCCAGCTGCATTGGGCCCTTTGGCTTTTGGCCCAATATAAAATATCCGTAACAGATTTCATCTGCAACATTAAATAAATTCTTAAAATTGATGATGCCTATGGATTATATTAATTGGTGAAGTTGGAACGGTGTTTCTATTGGGTACTGCTCATTCAAGCATGCTAAACGTGGAAAACTGAACATATATTCTGAATATACTTTGGTATATCTATTCCTAATGTTGTTAGTTTTGTGGACGCGGCTCGTGATGATTTGGGTAAAGGTGCGATTGACAAAGAAGTGGTGGAGAAGGTCAACCAAGTTTTTATGAATTCAACTATGATTGCGTCTCCAAATGAATCACTATAAGCTTTGCTTTATTGCTTTAACTTAACATGATTACAATAATGGGTACCATGATACGTATCCCATAATTGTTTAGCTTCCCAATTTGATTCACCTTATTTAGTTCCAACTATCGCACCACGTCCTTTGCTTATTGTTAATGGTAAGACCCTTGTGTATATAGTACATTAAACATTTTCAAATCGAATCGTGCTATCTTATTCATATACAATTGTATGTATTGACAATTCAGGGTAACCACTCTGCTGCAACATAAGTTTTTTCCTTCTTTAGGATATATCAATAATATCGTAGACCCCTGCATCCATTCGTATTGGTCAATTTAGTTATCCCGTTCATTTAGTTTTTGTGGATTTTTTGAAGCTAACTTGGAATTGAAGTATTTGCTTGGGTTTTGGGAACTCTAGGTGCGGAAGATCCTCGATGTCCAGTTGCAGGCTTGGAAATTCCAAAGGGCAAAGGCAAGACAGGTATATGGAGAGTTTGACTGTTTGTTTAGATAATTTCAAGGGATGAACTTGTATAGTTTGGTCACTTTGGTGAGAAATTTAAATTTGCCAGGGATCTTCTGTTATCAGTTTAATAAGAATAAACTTAATTGTAGGTTGAAACGTGCAATTTTTTGGTTTCAACAAAGCCCCATTTCATAAAAAACCTCTCATAATAGAAGTGGAAAGGTATGTTTGGAATTAAGTTTTGGAGGGAAAGAAAAGAGAAATATTTTAGTTTTATAGTAAGATGGTGTTGATGAGTGGTTGCTATTTTGTTGTTGTTCTAATTTATGATTGGTTGCTATGCTAATCTAGTCTTATACTTTTTGTCACTTCTCTGAACATTTTGCTTGGAAAATGTACATCTTAACTATTTATTTGAGAGTCTATATCTTCAAGTAGCTCCAAATGGAATTTACGCTAAATATGAAACTGAATATGTTGAAAGCAGGACAGCCAGTACTAGGTCATTGACTTATGGGAAGCATGACGGGTTCTAGATCAATGTCCTTCAATTCAAGAACAATAATTTACACAGGATCAGCTAAAATATTTACTTCGAATGAAATAGAGAAAGCAACACATAACTTCAATTCTTCAAGAATATTAGGAGAAGGCAGCTTCGATCTTGTTTAGAAAAGGGACCTACATGACGGCAGAGATGTGGCACTGAAGATTCTCAAAAGAGAGGATCAGCATGATGACCGTGAATTCTTCGTAGAAGCTAAGATGCTTAGCCGTTTGCACCATAGAAATTTAGTTAAATTGATAGGTTTATGCACAGAGAAACAGACTGAGTCTGGTTCGCTTGCACCAAAGAAATTTAGTTAAATGAGGTTCGCTTGCACCACATTATAATAACTTAATGTATGTAGTGGAATTTATATATTGTAAAAATGTTTTTTATAAATATTATAATCACTTAATAATTTATTGATAATTATTTGAGTATATATATATATATATATATATATATTTGTTTATTACAATTTGTTTAGGTATGATTTTCTAAAAACAAAATTAATATTAAAAAACACATTAATTTTAAAAACCTTCTTGAAAAAACTTTCTTAGTTTCTAAGAGGATTTTTGAAAATACCATTTTAGAAATATTAATTTTTTAATATTTTTAAAACAAAAATATTATAAGATAATTTTAAAGAGAATTGATGTAGAAATCGAAATTTTAAGATGGTTTAAAAATTCACTTTCCACAACGGACAAATTCAAAAATGATTGAAAATCATTGTGAAAAACCAAAAAAAATCAATCTTTAAAAACAATTTTTGTAGAAATATCTTATATATATCCCAATACATGCAATAGTGTTACATGCGTGCAAGAAATTCATACATATATGTAACTACTACTTGGTTGCTTAATTCTTTTTGAACCTCGATCTATATATAAAGTATAAACTAGAGTGTGCTCCTTCAAAGTTCATAAATTATCTCTATTACTAGGGGTTGACTTAGATATGTGGTCCCCCTTCCTTTAAAAAGTAATAACTTGAAAGTCCTTAGAGGAGATTTTTTTATAAGCAAAGAATATGTATTTAGAGAACTTAAAAGGTACACTTGAATCACAATTTGTGACTTGGATAAATCATCAGACAAAAACAAACTCCCCCACCCCATAACTTAACAAGGATATGTAGTACTTTTTCTGGACTCAAATATAACTAAACAAAATTATTTTATATTTTGAACTCAAATATAAGCAATTTTAACTAATTTCATCCCTATTTAATCATATTATTATTAAAATATTATTTATTTAGTTATAATTTCATTTTTAAGGATTCTATTTTATTCATGATATCATATTATAAAAATAAACTTATTTTTTATTTGAGATTAATAATATTAAATGATTTCAACTAACTTTCAATATTGTGAAAATAGTTATTTTTATTTATATATAAGTTTAGAGAAAGTATAGAACAAGCAAACTCTAACGAATCACATTATACTTTCACCCACTCCAAAAGAACAATCCTTTGATGAGAACTAGCATTGAGCAAATTTGGTAATTTGCGGGAGCTAGCTGATTAGTTTGAAACTTTTTTTTTTTTTTTTTTTATCAACAAGAAGAAATCATTAGTATAAAAAATAGGAGACATTATTGGGTACCCAATTTTTTCAGAGGCTTATTTATACTATTTGCTTGAAGCAATTTAATTAATCTATTGTGTGAAATCTTCCCCTTTATGTTAATGCATTTTGTACATATGGGAGTCACAAAGAGATGGAGATATGTTTCCGAATATGGGTTTACAAGGAGGGAGAGCCACCCATTTTCTATCACGGGCCAATGAAGGACATATACTCGATTGAGGGACCATTCTTGGATGAATTAGAGAGTCCATTTTTAGCTAGAACCTAAGCCAATGCTTTTTTCCCCCATTAGTGTTGTTAACATTGTGCAATATGTGTATTAGCCATACACCAATTACCCTAGGGCAGGCCTTCAGAATTTTGTTAAGGATTACATCGATTTGGTGTTACATAGATACCCATACTGGAATAATTAAGAGCATAGGTGCTGACCATTTTTCTGCTATCTTGCCACGATTGGGTACGTTTTTTCATTCTTTCCTATGTTTAATTTTGTATCGTTAGTTACTATGGTTATTGTTATTATTTGCAGTAACACTAAGGAATATATTAATTACTAAGTAACAAATGTCACTTTGAAAGAATGTCACTGGTTCTGGAAGGTATGCTGGTTAATTCAAAAAAAAAATCTCTATATCTGTTGGTTTTAATGAGATATGATATATTATTTTTTTTTTTATAATTTTGTTCAACTTAAGTAATTTTTTTTAATAATTCAACTCTAATAACCCCTACATAAATTCTTTTCTAGTTAAGCATATGTTGTTAAACACAAACTATTTCTTTTTTCTACACAGATTTATTTGTTAAAGGAATTCGTCCAGACATATAGAGTAACTTCTATAATTATGACTTCATACTAGATTTTTTTTTAAAAAAAAATAAATAGGAACTTACATCTTTTCTTCTATCTCATTTTAACCTCATTTATCTCTCATTAATTACAACGAATATTCTTTTATTTTTTTACATTACTTTGATCACCCTTAAAGGAGAGTTAATGCAACACTTTTTTTACACTTAAGAGGAGTGTTGGTGTAATGAAAGCCCAATTTTTACTTTTATTTTTTTATATCAGGTTCAAAATAAAGAGACATTAAGCGTAATAAAGATAAACATTAGGAAGGATCCGCTTAATTTACTCTAGATTAAACTTTAAAAACTTATTCTTCATTCAAATTAAATTCAATAAAATGTATAGGGCATGTTATAATTTATGCATTTATAGAGCATTTTCGTGTATACGTATCCTAATTTATTTGAATTGTGCATATATGAAATTAATTATGGTTTTAATTAATCCCATATGACGATACAATACTCAGGCACCAAATGTTTCACCAGCACACCCTAAACTTTACAAGAACCTAATTCGTGCAATCTGCAACGCAAATTCGTTAGAAAGTTTCCAACCTCACAGAGACGAGCGTCTGGCTGTTAGTTTCTGCACCTTCAAGTTGCTTCCGGCGTCCTTTTTGGAATGTTTTTTTTTTTTTTTGACCTTTTGGATTTGTCATTCGATCGGGAAGTTAAAAAAAAGGACAAAGTGTAATTTTACATTCCAGAAGCCATAAAAGAGTGTTGGGAGGTGCGGGAAATAATAGCACGTACGTCTCCGTGCCCGAAATAAAGGTCTCCTACGGCCAATTTGGGAAATTTTTTTCCTATACCATTCAAAACTCAAATACACCATTCAATTTTTTTAATTCCAAGTTTACTCTTTTACCTCTTCTTCTTCATTCCATTTCTTCTTCCTTTTTTTTAACCTCTGCCGTTTGTTCTTCTTTGTGGACTTCCTTCTTCCGTTGGCTTCGAGTGGTCTGTTAGCTACATTGTCTTTAGCTTCGTCATCTTCGCGGTGGGTGTTGTGGTGACAACAAAAGTAAGTTTTTTTTTTTCATTTTTGTAACACTGGTCTGTATGAAACATACAGATTGGTTATCCGTATGGTTCATACGAATTGTCAATCTATAAAGACATACGGATTGCCAATGAACATATTACAGTGATAAATTGTACTAAATTTGAATTATATTAACACTTAAATTTTGCAAATATAATTATTATTCGTATGGATCGAATTTCATTATGTTTCCTTAGTTTGTCATTGATTTTTTTTAATGATTTGTTAAGATGGATGAATATTAGTGGACGTATGAAAGCATTATGTCTAAAGAAAATAATATGAATGAAGACAAGGGAGAAGAACTTGCTATGGAGAGGAACTTGCTATGTTTGAAAATATTGATTGTTCTGATGCGTTCAATACTTCTGAGGTATTGATATGATTTTGTATTTGGTTAAAGTAAGTAAATGAATGTCGTAAGAAGACTAAATATGTATTATCCTTTTTGTAGGTGTTTCTGACCCCTAAGGACATATTGCAATGGGCTTGTACGGTTGCGTATGATATTGGTTTTGTGGTTGTGATAATGAGGTCTGACACATCAACTAGAAAGAGAGGAAAGACCTCATTTGTTTTAATTGGTTGTAAGAGGAGTGGAAAGTATAAAGCATACAAACAATATTTAGTAAGGACGATGACTAGCACTAGGAAATGTGGTTGTCTTTTTAAGCTGTGAGCGAAACCAGTCCCGGAAGGTGAAGAGTGGATGGTCAACTTAATATGTGAGACCCATCATCATGCATTAGCTAAGCTAAGTCATTGGCTGGACATCCATATGTTGGTCGACTAACTGAGGGTAAGAAGATTATTCTTGGTGATATGACAAAGTCGATGGTGAAACCAAATAATATTCTTCTTACTTTGAAGGACCACAATGCCAACAATTGTACAACAATGAAGCAAGTCTACAATGCAAGATATGTATATCCTTCTTCTATAAGAGGTAATTGAAATGCAACAATTAATGAAACTACTTGAACGTGATATGTATATCAATTTGCATAGACAGAAGGATGAAGAAGTTATACGTGATATATTTTGGACACATCCAAATAAAGTAAAATTAAGCAATGCACGTCATTTGGTATTCCTTATAGATAATACATACAAAACAAACAAATATAGACTCCTTTTACTTGACATTGTTAGTGTGACACCTAGAGGGATGAAATTTTCAGCTACATTTGCCTATTTGTAGGGAGAACATATAAACAATGTTATATGGGTTCTTGAACGATTTAGAGGTATTTTTCTGAGAAGTGATGCACTCCTTGAAGTCATTATTCTAGACAGAGATGAATGCAATGAAAATTGTGTTCCCTAAGTCAACTAACTTGTTGTGTTGGTTTCACATTGATAAGAATGTGAAGACAAAATGTAAAACCCTTGTGAGACAAAAAACACATGAGACTATGTGATGGAAGTATGGAGGAGTCTTGTGGATTCTCCTATTGAGAAAGAGTATGATGACTATCTTATGAAGTTTGAAATTGCTTGCTCACTATGACCAATATTTGTTGACTATGTGAAACTGACATGGTTGATTCCCCATAGACAAAGATTTGTAACAAAATGGACGAATAAGGTGATGCATCTAGGAAACACTACAACTAACAAGCATGAAAATTGTTAATCTATATTTATTTTTAAGAACATATTAATTGTTGAAAATAATTATTTGTCTTTTTAAGTGCAGGGTTGAGTCTACACATTGGACCTTAAAGAGACTACTACAAAATAGCCTTGGAGACCTATGTATTGTTTGAGATGCCATGAACAACATGATCACCTTTTTGGGATGCCATGAACAACATGATCACCTTGCAACTCAGTGAAATAAAGGTATCTTTTGATAGAAGCACTCATGTGGTCGAACATGTTTTTAAAGTTACCTTATACAAGAGACTAATTAGCATGGTATCAAGATATGCGTTAAACCAAATTGCTATTGAGTTTGAGCGAGTTAATTATGCTAGCATTGACAATTCTCGTTGTGGATGCGTTATGAGAACTACTCATGGTCTCTCATGTGCATGTGAGCTAGCTAGATATGTTGTTGGTGTTAGATACAGGAGGAGTTTGAGAGGATCAAGATGTTGAGGCTCTTAGACATGGATGTGTTTTATCTTTAAATGCTTATTCAATTAAAAGCATATGTAATCTTTAGATGTCTAAGTATTCCATCCTATGATCCATTGCATTGCATAAACATCATTCAGAGTTTTGCATTCATGGTTTTCTTAAAAGCATAATTTTTGTGAAAAATATTTTCTTTTCATGATTACATAAAAAGTCAAGCGTTAATGTTTAATTGATTACCAGAATATGGTAATCGAATACACTACACAATCACAAAATAAGTCTTCCTGTGATAATCGATTACGATATGGTGATAATCGATTACTTGGCACGTTTTGAAACAAAGACTTCTTGTGATAATCGATTACATTGTTAATTAATCGATTACATTTATCATGAATATTTTTTAGAAAGTTCAAGAATACTTTAATCGATTAATTGTGTTAATAGTTGATTACATGAGTAAAATTAATCAATTAAATTAGTGAATTAATTGATTACTGACAGTTACAACAGTTTTCTATAAATAACTATTAGGTGTTTCAATTGAGAAAAATACACTACTACGAATTACAATTTTTTTTCTCATAAACTTTCTGTTGAGAGAAAACATTCCAAGTGCTAAACTCTATTAAGTCCTACAAATCTTAATCTACAAAGATTTCAAAGGAGGATTTCTTCTTGGGCAAACTTTTAAAAGAAGTTGTGGAAAAAAAGTTATGAAGTAACTTCTTCCACCTTTTAATTCAAGTCTAGTAAATCATTTGCATACATCATTATTGGATCATCAGGTAGTTTCTTTCTTTACACTTTATTGTAAATTCTTTTGAGTTTCTTTTTGTGTATTAATAGCAATAGGTTTCTTAAGGCTTTTCTAGGATAGGTGTTCCTAGAGGAAAAAGTAGAGAAAGATGTTCTCTATGTCTTGATCACAAAGATTCGAAGTGTATTAGAAGTCTCATTCTTAATCTAGGTGTGATTAATGTAAAAAGCTTGTAAGAACAATTTGTTATTAGTGGAACTCTAAACTTTTGTGGTTGGAAGAAGTGGATGTAACTTCTCAAGGGTGAGAAGTGAACCAGTATAAATCCTTGTATTGACTACTTCTTTCTAATTTTTTCTTGCTGTTATAACTTGTCATTCATTGGAGCAACATTTCTTATTCATCATTAAAAGTTGTTTTTGTTTATTGAATTCTTGAGCAGTGGTGTTTGATTGGTTTGAGATTTCTTGGATTGTTTGTGATATGATCTTGATTACTCCGATTGTTTAAAGAAATTTTTTTAAAAGACCAAGATCAACCAATTCACTCTCCCCCTTGATTCTTGTGCGTTGTTCATACTGTTTTCAGTTGGTAGCATACGACTTGACACAATCCAAATGTTTTAGCGAAGCTAAGTTTTTTCAAACCAAGGTTTATCTGAGTGTAAAGTCCTCATAATCAAAGAGATGGAAGTCATATCCAACCGGTTTGAAGATCTTGATATATGAGTCTTTTTCTTTTTCGTTCAATCTGCTGGTTTTTCTTCCTGCACCCAGCTCAATCTGTTCATCAATCCATCATTCATCTCATCAATTTGTGCTTCCTCATTCTATCCTTCATGTCATCGATTTTTTGTCGTTGCCGCTGTGAGTATCGTTGTCGCCGTCGAGTCTTCGTTTTTGGTTGTGTTTTATTTTTATTGCGTTAAACAGGTTTATCATAATACACAAAATGGTCTTGGGCAAAAATGATTTGGACCAAGCCCACGACAAGCATAATTAGATGCAAGAGAAATAAAAACAAGGAACACCAAAACAAACTAAAACCTAACTGATAATCCTAAATGTCATTAAATGTTGAAACAACTCTCCAGATGAAGAGGCTATAAGCGGCTATGGCGAGGAGCAAAAAGCCACATCGTCGCAGCGCAGCGGTGGCGGGTGTCTGTTTCAGTTAAGAATGCTGCCAATAAAGTCCATGCAAAGGAAATACACAAGATATTGGAAAGGGGGAAGAGCCATACAAAAGCAACGTCTCGCGGCGGCTCACCATAGTTGCGTGACAAAGGAACAAGTGAGGGAGTAAAAGTCGCGTCATCATAGTGCAACGGTGGCGGGGATCGTTATGGCTACGAATGTCATCATCAATGGACATGCAAGAGAGATATGCAAGATAGGGAAGGAGAAGACAACCACAATGGTGGTGCGTTGCGGCACCGCTACTTGGATCGAATGAGATAGATGAAGTGGGGAGGAGAGGAGTTCCAATCTGCTGATCAATTTTGGTCGAGAAGAGAGAATAAGAGAAGAGAAAATGAGGATGAAGGAGAAGCCACCGAAAATTACTCTGGCACTTGAGTGCGATGGAGCACCGCTATCAATTCCGCCAGTAATAGACTTATCTTTTTTGATTTCCTTCCTTTCCTTTCTCTATTATTTTTTTATTTGTGATAGTGAGTTGTTTGTGCTTTCAGTCAGCCAATTCTATTACAATTGATTTGCATATGGTCACTATTACTTTTCTAAATTTTTGTTTAACATTGCTTGTGGGTTCAGGGTTAGGTATTGAGTAAATGTTGATGATCATAAACTATGGGAATCAATTCATTGCCCCTGTTTGTTGTTTCAGTTATGCAATAGTTTTGTACAATGGTGCACACAATGGGATTATATGATATGAACCAATATGGGGTTCATTGTTTTTACGGATCGTCCTTGAAAAGGCTTCTTGTTAAAACATAAGAAAAATGTGCACGTCAAGTGTTTGACGAAGAGAAATAAAGATAAAGACAATATAAAGAAAAGTGCAGAACAAAAATAACGAATTTAACATGAACAAGATGTTAAAGAAAATAGAATAAAAATAAAAAGATAGGAAAGACAAGAAATGGAAAAAGACGCCACACCTTATGAAAAGTGATAAGTCCCGTGGGGATTCGTCACAAAGATTATAGAAACCTTTTATAAGAACCAATATTTGGTCCAATCAAGAACCCAAGAGGAACTTCCTCTCACACACTTTTAAAAGTGTAAAGTTTTTATTTAATTCAAAGGTAAGTACATAAGACAAATGAATGGCTATTTATAGCCAACAAGTGGTGTCTCTCTCCTTTTTCTCTCCAATGTGAGACTTTAGTTACATATTTGTTATACTAAAAAAAATGTAATTCATGCTGAACTTCATGGCCCATTTTTATCATCATAGATACAGAATTAGGACTTAAGACTAGAAATATGACTTGCAGGAAATCTTTAGAGCTTTCAAACGCATCAAAGAGTGCCTAAACAGACATCGAGAACTCAAGTTATGTTCAAAATATTAGAGATATCTGGGCTCTTCACTCATTGGTCTTTGCTCCTCATCGTTATACAAGACATTCACAACAGATCCATGGCCAAGTTAAGAGGTAGGAGAAAAGATTCTTACCCGTGTTTGTATCCCTTTGTGATTTATGGTTTTCTCCTTCCTTGCAATCCCTTCGATGCCACCTAGGTTCCTCCTTCTCCTCTTTAATTTTGTTAGTATTTGAAGTGAGTATCTGGTGTCCTTAATGTTTTCTTCTCTATCCCTCTTGCTGGGTTTCTTCTCCTATTTATAGAGGCTTGAAATATTTTTTTATTACAATTATAATTATATTAAATTATCTTCTTATTGTTGGGGTTTCTCGGACCCTCAAATCAAATTGCAAGGGGTACCTTGGCTCGGACCTCGGTCGGTCGAACGCAACGATATCTCGGCCCCTCGATCTGCGGAAGCGAAATAAAATCAAAAGGGAGCGAGAGAGACAATTAATCTGTTTTACGTGAGAAAACCTTCCTCAATGTGAGAAAAGAAAAACTCACGGGACCTAGTCCAGTATCAAAATCCACTATAACAAATCACGGTTACAATGAATCAAAAACACACCAATGGTGGTGGTACACTCAACCTCTCCAACAATGGTGGTCACTCAAACGCTTATAGTGTTTCACTCTAAGCTCTCAAATATGCAAGCACGGCAGCTTGCTCAAATATGGCACTCAAGACTGTCATTTGAGGCTCTCAAATTTTTGTCTCTATTGCCTCTACCCTTACTCATCTATTTATAGGATGAATTAGGTTTACAATGGGTTGGGCCTAAGCCATCAAATATTATTTGATTTGGTCAATCAAATAATAACAAAAAATATCAATCAAATAAAAATGAAAAGTATCAATCAACTAAAAACGAAAATTATCCAACAAATCTCGCCCTTCCATTTTTCAATTAGACCGAGGTCTTCAACTTCAACAACCCAGCCTTCTTTCTCGACTTCAATGTGCCGAATTCATCAGCCCGACTCTTTCACAGCAATCTTTAAATTTCCATGTTGGTACCGGCTTGGTCATCATATCGGACCAGTTCAAATCGGTGTGCACTTTGCCAAGTGCGAGATGTCCAGCGTCCACCACATCCCGGATCCAGTGATACCTCACATCAATATGCTTGGTACGGGAGTGATAGGTCGAGTTCTTCGCAAGATGAATTGCCCTTTGGTTGTCACACATCAGCTCGTACTTTTCTTGGTCATGGCCGAGTTCCATGAGGAACTTCTTCATCCACAACATCTCCTTGCTTGCCTCGGTCACGACAATGTACTCGGCCTCGGTCGTCGAAAGTGCCACACACTTCTGCAATTTTGATTGTCAAGAGACTGCTCCTCCAGCAAATCTCATCAAATTTCCCATCGTCGACTTCCTCGAGTTGGGATCTCCCCCCTAAATCGGCATCCGAGTAGCCTTGCAGCTCGGCTTCACCTTCTCTAAATCGGAGGCAAAAATCGGATGTACCTTTCAAGTACCTGAAGATCCACTTCACTGCTTCCCAGTGGTTTCTGCCGGGGTCTGAAAGAAATCGGCTCACCATTCCAACTGCAAACGCCAGGTCGAGTCTTGTGCAAACCATTGCATACATCAAACTTCCGACGGTGGATTGGTACGGGATCTTCAGCATCTCTTCTCTATCTTCATCAGATCTCGGACACTGCCTTTTACTCAGCTTCATGTGCCCGGCTAGGGGGTGCTGACTGTCTTGGCTTTGTCCATGCTGAATCTCTTCAAGATCTTCTCAACATACTTTTCTTGACTTAGCCACAATAGCTTCTTCTTTCTATCTCGGATAATCTTCATTCTGAGGATCTGCTTCGCAGGGCTGAGGTTCTTCAAAGCGAAGGATGAGCTCAATGCCTTCTTCAAGGCAGCAATCTTCTCTTTGCTTTGCCCTACTATTAGCATGTCGTCAACATATAACAGAAGGATCAGAAAGTCTCCGTTCTCATACCTCTTCACAAATACACAGTGGTTGGCCTCCGTCTTCATGAACTTATGTTCTGTCGTGAAGGAATCAAACTTCCTGTACCACTGCCGAGGTGCTTGCTTTAAGCCATAGAGACTCTTCTTCAACTGTCATACTATGTCATCGCATCTTGGAGCTCGGAACCCTTCAGGTTGCTCCATATATATCTCCTCCTCCAACTCACCGTGAAGGAATACGGTCTTCACATCCATCTGTTCTACCTCGAGGTCCATTGTAGCTGTCATAGCCAACACGGTCCGAACCGAGGTCATCTTCACAACAGGTGAGAAGATTTCTTCAAAATTAACCCCCTTCTTCTGATTGCAGCCTTTCATTACAATCCGGGCTTTGTATCTCGGCTTCTGCCCGTTCTCCTCCTGTTTGATCTTATACACCCACTTTCTCTTCAGAGCTCATCTCCTTTTAGGCAGCTCAGTTAGCTCATAAGTCTGATTTTCATGCAAGGAATTCATCTCGTCCTGCATTGCCTTCTTCCACGCTTCTTTTTCCGAGCTCGTTATGGCCTCATCATAACTCTGAGGCTCACCATCTTCAACAATAACGGTGTATTCATCAGCTGGAAACCTTGTAGAAGGTCTTCTTTCTCGAGTGGGGTATCTCGGCTGTTCTTCATCAGCCGCTTGAGAATCCGATTCATCATCTTCATCTCGGTTCTCATCAACTTGGACATCGGTATCCCGGTCCTCATCAGCATCATCTTCAGTTTCTCCCCCTGCTTCAGTCTGCACAAGAGGGACGAGTTCTTCATCTCGGTCTAGAGGGACGGGTTCTTCACGTTTGACAGTAACCTGGTTGGGGCTTCGAGATGTCATAAAGAGTCTCATCTTCATGAAAAATCACATCTCGGCTTCTCACTATCTTCTTCTTGATAGGATCCCACAGTCTGAACCCGAACTTGATTTTCGACGAACTGAGATAGATGCATTCCTTTGTCTTTGCATCGAGGTTTGCCCTTTCATCTTTAGGGATATGTACAAAAGCTCGGCATCCAAACACCTTCAGGTGATCATAAGTTGCTCTTCGACTGGTCCAGACTTCCTCTGGAACTTCTCCTTCAAGCGGTCGAGATGGTGAGAGGTTGATCAAGTCAACAACAGTTCTGACGGCCACTCCCCAGAATGTTTTTGACAACCTGGCATTGGACAGCATACTTCGGACCTTCTCTTTAATAGTCCGGTTCATCCTCTCGGCCAGTCCATTCATTTGAGGAGTCCTCGGGGGCGTCTTCTCAAGTCGGATCCCGGCTTCTCTGTCGCAAGCATCAAAGGGACCGCAATACTCACCACCATTGTCAGAACGAACAACTTTCAACTTCATGCCAGTCTTCCTTTCCACCATAGCATGGAATTCTTTGAAAGATTGGAGTACCTAGTCTTTTGTCTTCAGAAGATAAACCCACACTTTGCGGGAGTGATCATTAATAAAGGAAACAAAATACTTAGCTCCACCGAGTGACTTCTCGACCATGGAGCAGACATCAGTGTGGACGATGTCAAGGATATTCTTGCGTTGTCTGGGTTGACACGGTCTCACAAACGAAATCCGATGCTGCTTTCCAGCTAGGCAATGCGTGCAACTCTCCAACACTTGACCCTTCAACCCGGTCAGTAGTTGTTTCTTCTCCAAAATCTGGAGTCCTTTCTTGATCATGTGGCTGAGGCGCTTGTGCCACAGCTCCAAGCTCAGTTCATCTCGGACAAAATTGGCTTCTCCACCATTGGTCTTTCCTTGCATGACATACAAGGAGCCTTCTTTCTTTCCTCGAGCCACGACTAAGCTTCCCTTGGTCAGCTTCCATCTACTTTCACCAAAGCAATTTACTGACCCGGCATCATCTAGTTTTCCAACCGAGATTAAATTCAAATGCATGTCAGGTACATGCCTCACATCCTTTAGCGTAACCTGGCACCCTGTATCTGTGGTCAGGGTTACATCACCAATACCAATAATTCTGGTGGTCACCTGATTTCTCATCTTCACGACACCATAATCTCCCTTCCTGTAAGAAGAGAAGAATCCCTTATGTGGGGTGACGTGGTACGAGGCACCGGAATCAACAATCCAGGTGCAGTCATCATGGGCTATGTTCAACATTTCCTCACTGAGGAGGAATATCTCGGCATTCGGATTAGCAGCCACAGCCGTGGTGCTCTGATCACTTCTCCTTCTGGGAACAATCTGATCCGACTTTACACAGCCGTTCTGTTCATCATTCTGCAGAGTGAAAATGATACGCATACTTCAATACAACCAAGAGGGGGGTGAATTGGTTGAACCTTTGATATTTAAAAATTTTATAATCAGAGTTTCCACAGGATCTTTATCACTTTAAAAATTGTTTTGAAACCAAGAATCTTATATTCAATCAAATTCCTCTGTCAAGAAAATCAATAGACAACTGAAATCTTTTTGTGTAAATAATTTGATTCACAAACCAAAGCAATAAAGAGATGAAGAGAATAGAATAAAGATCAGCCACAATTTTATACTGGTTCACTTCAAACACTATGAAGCTACATCCAGTTCTTCCGATCAACACTAGAACGGAGTTCCACTATTGCAAATTAATGTTCTTACAAGATATTACAAGCCTCTCTTTATCAACCCTAGATAAAGTTCAGAGATCTAAAACACTATTAGATTCTTAGAGACCAACCCCACTGAGAACACTACTCAGCAACCCCTAGAGAAACACTATCTCTAGTTATCATTCAAGAAACCCATTTACAATAAGCCAATCTTTACAGAAATCAAATAACAGATTTACAACCACAAAGAATAAGGAACGAATTCACCTGATAATCCAATAAACAAAATGCATATGTATGATTCACCAGGTTGAAAGAAAGAATAACAGATTCAATGCATCCCTTTCCTTACTCCTTGAGACTCAATGATGCTTCACTCATCAAATCAAAAACCCATATGAATTTTAGTGAAGCTAAGACGTTTTTGAACTCAGAAAACTCACTAATGAAAGCTCATGAATGTTTGTGATTGCCCAGAATTCGAATTGTTCAACTCTTCAAATCACAGAGCAATGGGTTCTATTTATAACAGCTTTCTAACTGAAAATAATCGATTAAACACGCTCCGGTAATCGATTATTTAGCATATGTAATCGATTAATTCAAGAATGTAATCTATTAAAGTGTTTCTGATACGTTCTAGGTTTGAACTATGAACATTATAATCGATTATCCCATCACGTAATCGATTAAGACAAGAACTCATGATTTTCCAAATACACTGAGTAATCGATTACTGTTTTTGGTAATCGATTAAAACAGGAAGACCAATATTTTCAAATGCACTATGTAATCGATTAAACCGATATGTAATCAATTAAATTAGCAAAACATGTTAGCCATAAGCATGATATGTAATCGATTACAAGCTTCTGTAATCGATTAAGACAGAAAGGTTGTTATTTCAATTTTAGCCTAGGTAATCGATTAATTCGATATGTAATCGATTACAATGTTCTTAATTTGTTTTCCAGAAGGCACGAAGAACAAAATAGTCGATGCCAACATATCTGTAATCGATTAAAACAGGAAAACTTCATTTTTCCAAAAACTTGGTTTTAATCTACCTTATTTATTAAATGCTTTTGCATTAGCCTTCAATCTAACAATCCTAAATGAATGATATGCATGATATGCACACTGGATTATCAGATACCACTTATTTCCTTTTATAGGAATCAAATTGATCTTCAAGCTTCCATGACACTTTTGAAATGAGGCATGTTGAAAGCATAAAACTCCAAAGCTTGATTTCTTGTCCAACTTCTCATGACTCCTCTTGAATCAATACAGAGTCCTGCAGTTTGGCTTCTTGCGTCCTACCTTCCCACAGTAGAAGCACTTCAGGTCATGTTTGGACTTAGACCGACCTCTAGACTTATCTCCTCCACCTTGATCCCGGCTCTTGCCACAACCCCGGGAGTCGGTCTTTCCCTTGTTCTCGGCAACGTTAGCCTCAAACGTGCTGGATACACCTCGTTCTCTTCTCTTGTCTTCTTTATTCAGGAGGCTATCTGTCACGACATCCATCGCCAGTTTTCCTTCTGGAATCGAGTTGCTCAAAGTCACCACCAATGTATCCCAGCTTTCCGGTAGCGAACTCAGCAACAGCAAAGCCTGCATCTCATCATCAATCTTCATGTTGGCTTTGGACAGTTGATTCACAATTCCTTTGTAGGAATTGAGGTGCTCGATCATACTCATGTCGTCCTTGTAATCTAGCTTCACAAGTCGGCGGACCAGGTGTGCTTTGTTCCTGGGAGTCTTCTTCTGAATCATGGACTCCAATTTGTTCCACAACTCGTATGCGTTCGTGAACTCGGACACGTGCTCAAAGAAGCTTTTATCAATATATTTCCTGATCATGGCCATGGTCTTCCGACTCAGGATCTCCCAATCCTTGTCCGACTTCCCGGTCGGCTTCACTTCAAGGATAATGGGATCATATAAATCCTTGCACATAAGATGATCTTCCATCATTGACCTCCAATAGTTGAAGTTATCTGCGGCTAACTTAGACATATCTCCATCGTGAGTTATGCCACTAGTCTCCATCTCGGCTCCTACAGAATCCTCGAACCTGGGCTCTGATACCACTGTTGGGGTATCTCGGACCCTCAAATCAAATTGCAAGGGGTACCTCGGCTTGGACCTTGGTCGGTCGAACGCAACGGTATCTCGGCCCCTCGGTCTGCGGAAGCGAAATAAAATCAAAAGGGAGCGAGAGAGACAATCAATCTGTTTTACGTGAGAAAACCTTCCTTAATGTGAGAAAAGAAAAACTCACGAGACCTAGTCCAGTATCAAATCCACTATAACAAATCATGGTTACAATGAATCAAAAACACACCAATGGTTGTGGTACACTCAACCTCTCCAACAATGGTGGTCACTCAAACGCTCACAGTGTTTCACTCTAAGCTTTCAAATATGCAAGCACGGCGGCTTGCTCAAATATGGCACTCAAGACTGTCACTTGAGGCTCTCAAATTTCTATCTCTATTGCCTCTACCCTTACTCATTTATTTATAGGATGAATTAGGTTTACAATGGGGCTGGACCTAAGCCATCAAATATTATTTGATTTGGTCAATCAAATAATAACAGGAAATATCAATCAAATAAAAACGGAAAGTATCAATCAACTAAAAACGGAAATTATCCAACACTTATGGCAGAGGTGGCAACTGCCATTGCTACTACTTGTGGCTATGAGTCCTTGCAGCACAGGCAGGTAGCTAAACCAAGGGAGGCAGTTGAATGAAGCAGGGCTCAGAATAAGAGACCAAACCGTGTAGAACCATCTCGACCCATTTTGCTCTTCATTTCTCATGTTATTTATTTAAGATATTATTTTATGGAATTTTGAAGATATTATCAAAGTATATTTGTATTATTGTTATCATATATTGATCAATCTAAAACTTGAATTGGACTATTATTTGAAACTGATTTGATTGAAAACTACTTAGAAATAGATTGTGCCAAAAGGGCTCAAGGGTCCAATGCTTCTTTCTTTCTTTCTTTTTTTTTTTTTTTTTTTTTTTTTTTTTTTTTTTTTTTTTTTTTTTTTTTATTATTATTATTATTATTATTATTATTATTATTATTATATTCAAAGTCTGTTTTGTGTTCCAAGTTAAATCAAATCAAGTTCTAAAAGTGAATGATTAAGATGATCTTGCATAATTTGATTTTGGTTAAATTGGAAAAGAAATGAATAAAGCAAATAACATCAAACACAATATAGTTTGGTTTTAATTAAAAACAATAGAACACACAATTGAGATTTGGAATCCGAATCAAATTGATTTAATACAGGAAAACAATGCAAGATAGATCAAATTAGCGTGGCTAATCCGGAGTAAATTGAAAGAAAGATTTATAAAAGAGTAAAAAGAAATAAATAATGAAAGGATTGATTTATTTGAAATTAGCAATATTTATTTTTTAAGAAATAGAAAGCGTGGACAAAATTGAGTGTTTCACATTTAGTTTTAATTCCATATTCATATTTAACTAGCAAATATATTTTTTCAAGAAATTAGCAATATTGTTTTAAGAAATATAAAGGAAGAACAAAATTAGATGTTCACATTCAATTAACAACCAAATCACAGTTTTAATTTCATATTCACATTTAACTAATTTTTCCATTCTCCTTTTCTTTTATTATATAAATTGACAGATTATATATATATATATATATATATATATATATATATATAAATTGACATACAAAAGGATTTAAAGGAATCTGCTTCAATATTGTTTACGTCCTTAATTTGCCCTTCCTCTTTCTCCATCGCAGCAACAATACATGAACGTTCATAAATTACATATTGCATCCTTGAATCCAGAAAAATAACTGGGCAATTTAGACCAATTAAAGAATTCGATGTTGCAGGGGTGAAACATTGAAACTGAAAGACTGATATTGATGATAAACCTTGGAGTCACGTGATTTTTTTAATTGGGTTTTACTCTCATCTATTAATATTTTTTAATTATAATCTAAGTGCTTGAAATTAATTTGTTTTCATTTCTCATTATAAATTTTTTCTAATTTTTGAAACATTCCCTATATATACATTAAAATATACCTTAAAACCTTTATTATTATCTAAACAATTAGTATATATTAATATTTTAAAATAGAAAAAATCAACTGTATATTAATACAGTACATAGTAATATATATATATATATATATATATATATATTATTCTGGAATAAATATCAACTTTGTATGTGAAGGACATGCACGACGCAACTTAGCACGTATTAACCGACTCAAGGATATTAAGCTGGCGACAAAACTTTATGACAACCCTCAAAATGAGATTCCAATGCAAATATTTATGACACTTGACTAGTAGTGCATCGACACCACCATCATAACTAGACATCTTGTTATAATATAGAGACACTTCTCTCATTACATATTCAATCACACCATATTCGCCCTCACAACTTTCTCCCTTTCTCTCTCATTTTAATTCTCTGTAGATAACTCTAACAAATCACATTATGTGTTCTACACCATAACAACAACATTGTGCATAGAGATCTTCAATTTATCTTTAAATATTATTTCAAATAAATTATTTGAAATTTAAATGTGTATTTAGAAAGTCATTGTTTTTAACCATATGTAAATATATAATCATTTTTCTTATATACTATAACCATTTTTATAAAGGTTATGGAGTGCAAAGGCATCACAATGTATGATGAATCTCAATTAGGATGAGATTCCACGTGTCCCATACTACTCAAGTCAGAGCGTAAGCTAATGATACTTTTGGTTATTGGACTCTCGCCATCTAGGATGCAACATTCTCTGCTGGTTTGCCTAGCAGCACGACATTTGTATAGCTCTCCCACAACCCTATTTCACGATTTAGGCTGTTCCCATTTCGCTTGTCGCTACTACGAGAATCTCTTTTGCTTTCTTTTTCTTTGGCTACTAAGATGTTTTAGTTCACCAGGTTGTCACTTGTTTGCCTGTGGATTCAGCAGCAGTTCGAAAGGTTGACCTATATTAGGAATCCCGGCATCAACAATTATTTTCAACTCCCCGAAGCATTTCGTCGTTTACTACACCTCTCCTCATCTTTGGGTGCCTAGGTATCCACCATAAGTCTTTCTTCGTTTAAACTTCGTCCTTAACTTTAAGGTTATGTCATCCTAAGGTGTTGCTAGATGAAAAGATCTTATTAACGTCTATGAATGATTTAGCACCCCAAAACCTACCAAATCATCTATAAGACACCTGAAACATATAACATGGGGGACTAGACCAAAATTCTTGGGAAAAAGATACACAAAAAATCTAAAGGAAGGTCATTCCTATCTTGGAAGAAGTTTTCCCGTATGAAGGTAGAAATTAAATCCCACCAAATAAAAGGAAACCGATTATTAGTCTTTATAATTTATAAATGTGTAAGCAAATAAAGTCTATAGCATCGTAAGACACTGAGATATAACTTTTTATTTATTAAAATGTCAAAGAACAAAATGAGATGTTTTAAGAGTAGCAATGGCCAATTGTCCTTATACATAAACTTCTTTTAATTAAATGATGTAAATTAAGAAATTTTATTTAGTTAATAATATTAAATTTGTTAACAATTTTTTGAAAATCATCCTTAAAATTAATCAAATTTTTTTATGAGATTTTTTATTTAATTAATGTGTAGAGCGAAAATAATAGAAAGAATATATCTTATTA
>PYAF01000399.1:40255-69596 GCA_007407185.1 Glycine tomentella
TTTATATAATTAGATATTTTCCTTAAACAATATTTTTTATTACATTTATTAAATATTATTATTTATAATAAATTACAAATTAAAAAGGTTTAATTATTAATTTAATCCTTATACAGAATAATTTTACATTTTAGTCCATGCACTTAAAACTACACGTTTTAATTCCTATTGATATATATTTAGTCTGTTTAAGTTCTTTTAATCGCTATGTATAAATTAAAAATGAATTTTTAATCTCTACAATTTTAAATGAAATAACTTGAACAGATTAAAAGTGTATGCGTAACAACTAAAAGTCGAATAAAAAGTGTACATCACATGTAAGAATTAAAACAAATAATGTATGGACTAAAACTTAAAGGGTGTACAAGTAGAGGAGCCAGATAGATAATTAAACTAATTAAAAAAATTATTTTTATGTTTTAACATAATTTTACAAATTTAAATTATATATATTTTTATTTATATTCAAATAATTTCAAACAACTATTCCTAGCGATTCTACCATGTTCAAACAAGATGACTTCCTATGAAAGTTACATTGACAAAAATAAAATCACAAACAACGTTTTTCTTGGTAAGTGATTAATACATCAATTAACAAAATGAAGTATAAAACATTTATTAATTAAAATCATCAAACATATATAATCAGAGACATGCGGCTTAACAAGCTCACACAATCACTCTGTGAATCTGCATCACTCCATTCTCACTCTCTGAACTGAGTGTGGCCGTTTCCTTTCATTTTCTCACATTTTCTCGAGAAAAAAAAAAAAAAAACGAATCTCACCAAACCAAACGCTCCTACCTCTCTTAAATGGAGATTCCACGTAAATATCTCTTCTCTCCAATTCTCTCGCTAATTCTACTTTCGTTCATCATCGTCGTGCTGGTGCTGCGTCCACGCCAGTTACTGGAATTCGCGCCAATATCCGGTTCAAAACCTGCGTATTCCGTTCCTCTGGATCGTCTCCGAACGAAGCTCTCCGGCGAGAATCCGCTCCACGCTGTCGGAAACTCCGGCGAACTTCGCCGGAACAAATTCCGCAACCGAACTGCTACGGTAAGTTCTACTGTTTTTTATTGTATTTTTCTCTCTGTCTCTGCCGTTGATTTTGTTTCGACGAGTTAATTAATTTCCGAGCGTTTAGAAACAGCAGATTCTGCTGCCTTAGTTTGGATTTTGTTTTCCTTTTTAGTGTTTGCTTTTTTCTCTGATTATGTGAGAAAGAATCGAAATGAATAAGTGAATTGATTATTAATTATGAGTTAATTTTGAGTGTGAACAGAGGAAGGTAGGAAAACTAGAACAAAGACTCGCGGCGGCGAGAGCTGCGATGCGGAAGGTTGAGTCGGAATTTGAAGGTGAGAAAGGCAATCTCAGTATGGCAACAACCGCGCGTGACGGCGGCGGAGACCACCGCTACGTCCCCGCCGGAGCTATCTATCGTAACGCCCGCTTGTTTTATCGGTAACTCCTCCCGCCACCTATCTCTTATTGAAATCTTAGATTTAGAGAGATTAAAAAACATGTTCAGGAATATAAATAGATAAAATCAGAAAAAGAGAAAAATAATAAGAATCGACAGAATATATAATTGGTGAAAATGTCCGCCTGTCACCACTCTTTCGAAACCTAAACATGAAGATACAATATTATCACACTAATAATAATAATAATAATAATAATAATAATTAAAGAATTTAATTAGAATATACTAATAAATATTTTATACTGATAAAAAATATACACTTCAAGTTTATACAATGGATATTGGTGATTCATCCTTTGCGTTTTTAGCTTCTTCTTCTTTTTTTCCTTTGTCTTTTCATTTGCTTTCTTAATATACAAACAAAAAAATCTTGAATTATATTGTGCTGATCTTAAACTAATGTATTTTTAATCCAGCAAAAAAAAGCTATTGTATCATTAATAATTATTAACTTTTACAATAGTTATTAAAAACATCAAACGTAAAATTGATCTTATATATTAGTTGTTTCTGTAAAAAAGTGTATTAAAATTAAATTTCTATGAAAAATAATTAATGTATTGGTTAATTTAAAGGATTATTTTTTTATAAAGTAATAAATTATACTTTAAATTTCCATTACAAGAGATACTCATGTTTAATTGTGTTTCGAAATGGGATATCTATAAAAATCATCATCATCATTATTAAAACAGATTTGTCTTCCTTAAAAATAAAATATAAAGAATAGAGTACAATAATAAATATAAAGAATTAAAATTAAAAATATTATAATTTATTTTACGCATGCATATTTTTTTATCATAATATTATAAACTCTTGTACTTTTAATCCTAAAAATAAACTCAAACACTATTTATCAAAATTCAAAAGCTTGTCACTGCTTTGCTTACAAGTCACCGCCACCGTAACATTTTTATGCCACGAAAGAGATGTTTATCTTTTTTTTTTTTTTTTCAAAAAAAAAAAAAAAAATCCATAGTAATATGATCTTTTCTTCCGATGTACGATAAGGAAGTGCCGAGTGCGCTACTATTGATTCATTCGCTTCGTAGTTTCAGACTCATCCTTGTGCATCATGAAAAAGGATAGAGAAGAAATCAATTATCATCATACTCTTCTGCAAAAAGCTCCTTTGCTATGACTGAAACTTTTTTTTATTGTTGAAACACTCTAGCAGTGGTAGAGGTAACTGGTATCCCCCTATTTCCACGATTCATATAAGTCTTCCATTATAAGAAAGACAGGGAAAGGGGGTCTTCCATTATAAAGTCTTAAAGTGTTTCTTACCTAACCGGTCTAAACATATTGGCAATGTAATGTTGGAAGCTTAGTAGCCATGATTGCAGATGCAGACTGGTCCCAACACCTTGTTTGCTATTCATTAATTTCAATAATCAACACCTTTAAAGGATGATCAGGGTGAACCATTATTGGGGGTATATATAATTAGGCTTTGTACATTAAAATAGTATGAAAAGATTTATAAAAATAACATCTAAAAAAAATAACATCTATTCCTTTTTTTCTTTTAATTTCTATTATCATCATTATTATTATCATTTCAAAAATATATTTATTAGGACTGCATTAGAGCCATGTGATTCTAAATTTTAATGCTTAAGAGTGCACAAAAAAAATTGGAAACCTTTTCTTATGAGGATTAATTAGTAATTGTGTAATAATAAGTGAATATGACAACATTGGAAAATGATGGTGACGAAATATTTTATTCCGGTTTTTATTAATAATAATATTTTATTCCGGTTAATTTCATCGCTCATAGAATATTGTTATTCTTATTTCTTAGAATAATTTCTCATAATGTTTTTTTCTGCAATACCTTTTTTTATACATCTATGCTATCATATTATTGTACTTCTCTTTTTTCTATTCTTATCTCTTATTATAAAATTATTAAGAGAAATTTATGAATATTATTACTATTACACGAATATATACCTTTGCTACAACATAAAGACTAAAATGTCTCACTTAATACAAGTCTCTCAATTATCGGGATCTTCCAGAGTTCTAATTTCAGCTGCAGAAGATCTCAACATCTAAATTTTTATTTTGTGATTTTTTAATTATTAAAAAAAATATAACTATTTTTTTTTTTACCTTCGCATCCCAAATTCACTGGGTGTAGTTAAAATAGTAGAGTCAAACTTTCATATTATGAAATTTTCAACAACTTACTCATATTATTCAACCAAATGAATTAAACTATATTGATATTCATATTTAATTTTGATATAGATTTTTTTGGCTAACATTTGTGGTTATCATAGACATTACATTGAGGTTTCTCACATGAGATTATTGTTAACTAATATTTATCATCCTAAATATTTACAAACATATTGAAATACATTTTACTTTTTAAGATATTGAATGATTAATTGTTTTATTTAATTATTTTATTACCCTACGTTTCGATCATGTTATGTTTTGAATTCGATTTATTCTTCCCAAACATACGACACGTTTTCACTGATTTCTCCCCCATATGTTTGAGCTTTCTAATGATCAAATATTCCAAACAATTAATGCGTCACAATTAATACACATGGTTGATCACTAGTGCATACTCATTCCGTTTATGATTATAAGACCTTTTTTTAAAAAAAAAAAAAAATTATCCCTTTTTATAAGATTTTTTTAATTTTTAGATATATCAATTATTTTTTTCTTATATACCTTATTTAATTATTCTCTCTTTAAATATTAATGAGAATCAATTAAGTGGATAAAGAGATAAAAAAGATAATTTTGAAATGATAATATAAATAATTGACATATTTAATATAATTATTTAAATTAATTATTTTTCTTAAAAAATATAAATTAGTTAAAAATATCTTATAATTAAAACGGATAGAATATTATTTTGTTTTTAATATGCCAAATGAATTTTTTAAATAAAGATGAAACCTAGTAAGCACAAGAAGTCAAGAAGTGCCAAGTCTAGCGACAGATTAAATCCATCTCGAAATCCTCCAGCTCAACGGCCAGCCAAATATAAACCAAAACAACCACCTCCTCACCTTGTTGGTTCCAATCATCCATGCATATTAATTTTATCTTCTAATTAACAATATATATATATATATATATATATATATATATATCAACCGATTGGTAATATATTTTTCTTTAATTAAATCCTGCTGGTCATTTACTGTTATTTTAATTAATTAATTAATTAATGACCCTAAATTAATATCATGACTAAATTATAAAGAAAAGATGCTGATATTTGGACACTTATATTATAAACACCCTATTAATAATTCTTATCTCTCTTTATTTCTATTTTCTTGTCCCAATACATTATCAATTATATTAATAATATATTTCTCATTCTTTTTATCTCTTTCGGAGGTGTAGACACTTTTAGGTGTTCAATTATATCATCCCCTTTAGGAAAATGATTCTTTGACACAATCTAGCTATTTATAACTTGAGAAATAAGAAGGGCAAAACTATATAAGTGATTGATATTATGGGTAATATAAAAAAAAGACAAAAATACAGAAAAATGACCGGAGTTAACAAAGTGTTTGTATTTTTTAGTGTCCGAAAATTAGGACTCAATTTTTAATAAATATCTTGGGTCGAGTAAAATATACTTAAAAGTTAAAATTATTATTCTTGTTGCACAGGAGCTACTTGGAGATGGAGAAAATATTCAAGGTGTACGTATACCCAGACGGTGATCTACCAATCGCTCACGATGGCCCGTGCAAGGACATATACTCAATCGAAGGGAGGTTCCTCCATGAGATGGAACACGGCGCGGGGAGGTTTAGGACCAACGACCCCAATGCTGCTCACGTTTACTTCTTGCCATTCAGTGTCACTTGGATGGTCAAGTACCTTTATACTCCACTCTCATTCAACGTCACTCCTTTAAAGCAGTTTGTCTCTGACTATGTGAGAGTCATTTCTACAAGGCACCCCTTCTGGAATATAACTCATGGTGCCGACCACTTCATGCTTGCTTGTCATGATTGGGTTAGTTAGTTCAAGTCCCTTTCTTACTCGTATTGGTGCTTTTACTTGAGTTGTTATACCATTTTTTATTTTCATTTAGGAGAAATTATTAAATCATCTGACTAATTTTCATATGACAAGTTATTTAACTTTTTTCATAGGTTAAAAAACGTGATTATATGTTATTTACAGTGCAGACTAATTGAGATCACATAATTCCAGACCATACTGTAATTTATCCATGTTAATGGTATAATTGAATTATGTGATTGCACACAGCACTAGCCATGCATTAAGGCACGCGTGATGCATTTGTTAAATTTTGCTTCCGGCTCGAAATGTCAAAGTAAACAACTTGTTACCAACTGTGATTGTTTAAGCACGGAGGACCTTAGACATTTCTAATTAAGGAGAAATTATAGCATATATGGACACACGAAAAGCTTTGGATCGGAAAATAGGAAAATGGTGGTCCTCTAGTAATTAAGGTATTGGCGCGAATGCGTTTCCACTGTTTCCCATACGGAAAATAGACTTTGGAAAAGCCTGTTAGTGATAACCCAACAAACTTTGGAATACCAAGAATTTTGTACAAAAAATAAAATGAACAACTCATTAAATTTGAATAAGAGCTATGATATTTTAATACCATAAATTTTCAAACATCTAGTTAACACTATTTTTCTTTTCTTTTTCATAATTTTTTTTATCAGATCATATCATTTATAAAAAAGTAATAATACATAAATATTTTATTATTTTAAAATTCTCTTATTTCATTTGTTTTCATACCACATCATAAATTTTATTATATTTATATATTTTTTTCTTTGTTTCCTTCATCTCGGGGTGTCAAATAGTACATTGAGTGTTCACCTAATAAGGAGAAAAGATAAAAAAAGAAAAATAAAAAATATAAATATTATAGAATTTATATGATAAATAAAAAGAAAGAGATTTAGAAAAAATGAGAGATGTTAATAAATGTTTGTCTACTTTTTCTGTTTTATCTTCCTCTGACTATTAGGTGTCTTAACAGTTCCAAGCTTATATAACTTGTTTTCTGTCCCCTGATTTTCTGCAGGGTCCTCATGCATCACAGGGCAATCCCTTCCTCTACAACACCTCAATTCGTGTCTTGTGCAACGCCAACACTTCAGAGGGCTTCAACCCTCGAAAGGACGTGTCCTTACCAGAAATCCACCTCTACGGAGGTGAAGTGTCCCCCAAACTCCTCTCACCGCCACCCGACACCACCCCCCGCCGCTACCTCGCCTTCTTCTCCGGCGGTTTGCACGGTCCAATCCGCCCCGCCCTCCTCCGCCAGTGGAAAAACCACGACGACGATGATATTCGCGTCTACGAGTACCTCCCCAAAGACCTAGACTACTACTCCTTCATGCTCAACTCCAAGTTCTGTCTCTGTCCAAGCGGGCACGAAGTGGCCAGCCCCAGAATCGTGGAGGCAATTTACGCTGAATGCGTGCCCGTGATCCTATCTGAGTATTATGTGTTGCCCTTTAGTGATGTGCTGCAATGGGAGGCGTTTTCAGTGCAGGTGGATGTTTCAGATATTCCTAGACTGAAAGAGATTCTTAGTGCAATTTCGGAAGATAAGTATCGGAAGCTCAAGGAGGGAGTGAAGGCTGTGAGGGGACATTTTACACTGAATCGCCCTGCCAAGAGATTTGATGTATTTCACATGATCTTGCACTCTATATGGTTAAGGAGACTAAACATAAAACTCAGATAGACGTTTCCCAATTCCTGCCCCTGAATCTTACTCACATTTCTGGCCTTGAAATAGGAATCCCATGGATTTGATTCGAAGATAAATTGTATTTTCCAACCTCCTATAGTTTAAGTTAATTTATACGTACTCCATTTTATCAAATTAGAGAAATTCTTAAATATCTATTAGTATTGATATTTTTTTTTAAGTCTACACGAACTAATTCAACTATTGACCTAAAAATTGACTATATCAAAATCTGTCGACTAAACATGAGTAGCCATGCCATTAGACAATTCAGTTAATATAGATAAATTTGGCGGTACTCTCCTGAATTTTTTTTTTTCCTTTCTCTTTTTCTCAATGTATCCATTTAAATATTGAGTAAAAAAATTGTACCAAAATTCTTAAATTTGTCTTAGTACTAATACTATAGTAGCTCTCTGAAATATGCAGGGGAAGTAGAATATAATAAATGATTTTATTTACAACCCTAGCGAATAGTGATGATAACTGGAGGTATTCAGAACTTCTCGATACAGCCTAGGCTACTGTTATACATACATTCATCCACATCCACATAACTAAGTGAAATTGAGCTAAACTACAACTACTCATACATACATGCTTGTAATAACTACGTAAATTGGATTAATCTACACTTGACTTTCATAGAATGAAGCCATGAGAAAACCGTTCAATCCGAGATCTTAGCATGCCTCCAAATGAAAGAGGGGCCTGTTTAGGTGAGTTTGCTTTTCTTCTGTTAGTATCATTCTTGACATGAAGAGTGGCGATTGGACCCATTTCCTTCTTCACTGAGTTGCTGAAATATTCAATGTCTACCTCGTTCCCTGATATGTCCCTCACATAGAAAGCGTTCATTGATTTCTCTCCGTGAGTTTCGACGTCTGCTCGAACGACGACGAGGCCGTTCTCTCGGAGAACTCGAGTTATGTCTGAGAGCAATCCAACTCTGTTGTCTGCACACAACTCTAGCCTAACCCCCTGCATATGTCAAGTTAAGGGAAAGCATATGTAAGTTAATGCCTTAGACCAATATGCTTAATTTAATTAATTGATGGTAATAACGGAGTTTAATTTAATTTACTGGTGACAATTTAGTGACAGTAAAATTTTAGTTGCGAAATTTTTAAAATTTCATGTAAATTGATTCCTCACTGAAATTAATTGTGCCGATATGCTTAATTTAGTTAATTACCTCACAAACCCGGCGTTCTATGGCTGCCTCTAAGCATTTCATTACTCGTTCCTTCTCGCTTGCAGTATCTAAAGCACATCCGTCTACGTGCCTGATAAAATACTCCTGTGAATCCATGAAACTAATTAATTCATCATAGTAAATGAGGAATTAATACTATATCCTTTACATAAAAAACATATAATAACTAGTCTAGTTAAAACATGGACGTACGCATCTCACATTAAACTTCTGAAAATTAAAGCTAGAGTATGTTAAATGAGAAATTTGTTATAATTAAATATTTAAGGAGTTTAGCATAATAAGTTATTAGTCTAATAATAATTATAACTCAAGCTCTGATATCAACCAGAGCTTTTAAATGTAACATGATTTTTCCTTTGTTTTGCATGAACAATTGGGTGGGAAAATTCTCTGGTTTCCTGACAAAAAACATTGTAAAAGCATATATTTATATAAAAATGATTTTTCACCTAAATGGAGAGTTATAAAGGACTATCACACGTTGATGGTGTCAAATGTGAATGAATCTTTACGTGACACATTCAAAAATTCTAAATTAAACAAGAATTAATAACACTCGATTGAGTGTCATGTAGAGATTAATTAAGATTCATCCTACCTAATAATTTCTCCAAATGGAATGTGTACATTCTCAGCAAAAGGAAAAAAAATTGATCGTTGAGTGATAAAAAAAACAGATATATATACACACTGCACACACACAAATGTTTGCTGAGTTTAAAAGTTACGATGCTGTAATTAAAATTAGTCAATTTATACATACCTGAAATGCATAACCTGCATGGGAAGTGATGGAAGCATGGAAAATCACGTACTGCATGTCCGTTAACGTGCAAACGGTATCAAACATGAGTCTAGGACGATCCTTACACTCAATGCTGACAATTGAATACCCCTTTTGGTCACAACTTTCAACTGTGACCATCCTTTTTCTTCCCTTCTTCTCTTTGGGGGAGAAGGGGGTCTCAAAGTCCCTAACTGAGAGCATAAGCTGGTGCAGCCTGCGTTCCACGATGGTCATTTTGCCTTCTCCTCCGAGAAGCTCGGAGGTCTTAACGTCCGGGTGGTTGGTGCCACCACCATTATTAGGGTTGGTGGTGGCGCGAAGCACCGTGGTTAAGTGGTCCTCTATGGAGGCTAACCGCAAGGGGTCATCGATGGCGGAGTCAGTGGATTGATCAGAAATGTAAGCCACGCAAGCGAGCCGCGCGTTGTGGCTCCATGCGTGGGCTTCAACAATGTTGCAATGGAGGTCAGCTAGGGCTGCGGAGATCTCCGAGAAGAGGCCCGGACGGTCGGCACCGGTCATTTCGATGGCGGTGTGTTGATCATTAGGGTGGGGAAGCAGTGGGAGAAGTCTTTTGGAATAGGTCTTGTAGTTGGTCATTGTTGTGAACACTGAATTGTTGTTGTTGCTGTGTTGTTGTGATGGTGAAGAGGCTCTTGATCTTCCTATGGCCTGCATGCATGCTTTTCAGATTTACCCTCTACCATTTCTATGTAAGAAGAGAACGCGGAATTAATCAGAAAAAAGGCCTTTTTCATTCTTTCTTTCAATACCTAAAATTAAAACTACAAAGCTTAACCTTTTTTTTTAATAGAAGTACAAAGCTTAAACTAGATGTAGTTTTCTAGTATTTTTAATGTTGCCCGAAAATAATAATGTAACTTAAAATAAATAATTTTCATATGTAGCACAGGGTTTTTTTTTTAACAGAATTAGAGATGTGAAAATAAACTAATTCAATCCAACCCTATTAATTAAAACACTAGTTGGATTGATTCATTTTAACAAATTTAAATTTTCAACTCAATCCAACCTTAGGGTTGTAACAAGTTGGATTAGATTAGTCCACTAATTTTATTTGAAATATAAAGTTTTAAAAATAATAAGTAACTCATAAGTTGACCCATTAAATAAATAAAATAAATAATTAAATATAATATCACGATAATAAAATTATTATATCTAATAAACTAATTTTAATCAACCAATTGATAAAAAAAATATAAAAAAACAAAAGTTTAACTTGACAGGTTAACCCAAATACCCAATCTAGTTCGCTCCATTGAGGTAGCAGATTATGTGAATTGGGTTATTTTAAATTAATAATTGAAGGGTTAATTAAATCGAAATCCATTTTAGCGGTTAAAAAAGTTGAACCATTGGATTCAGTCTATATTTATCCTAACATTAGCTTGCCATAGCCCCGTGATACGGAAATTCAATGCTGTTTTTGTTGTTGATAAATTACAGTACCTGTTGAATGTCGTTAATTACTTTCTGGTCGGTTAGTTTGTTGCCATTTTCATCTCTGACATGAAACACTGCAATTGGAAGATACCGGAAATTTTAGACCCATATATACATATATCTTAATTTAATTTAAAAATGTAAAAATTGATAGAAGAGATTGTATTACTGCGCACCATCCATGAACCAACCAGCATCAGACGAAATAAAGCTTTTGCAGATTTGAAGGTTCATGTCTGTCAAAATTTGCACCACTTCTAAAAGGAGACCCTGCTTCTTAACGCTATCTACCTGAAAATGAAAAAGTGATACATTTCTCAAAACCATGGCCTTGTTAAATTAATTAGCAAGATTTTAAAAATATAATCTTTAACCAGTAATTCAAACCAAGATTTTAAATTATAGTTATGATCACACTCTTATTGTGTTCTTTCATATTATCAGAAATTACAAACCAATGCAGCTGTTGCGGTCTCAATTGTAATCATAATTGATAGCAACATCAAGACTTTTGAGGTTTAAATGTGACGGCATCAATCACATTCGTCAACAAATTTTTTTATAATATCAAGAATCCAACAAAACCGGAAGCCCAATGTAAAACCTTGGTAATTATTAGAACAAATCTGTTTTGATATATTATTGTAAGGTATGTACCTTCACCACCGTGCATCCTTCCATGCTTTCATTGTCAATGCAGACTCGGCAACTACGTGACAAAACAAAACAAATTAACATGTGTGAGTTGCATAGAAGATTAATTTTTTTATTAAACATCAAACAAATTTAAAATCTAATTTAGACGATTTTGAATGAAGAATTACTTACGGTGGACCATGTATTCTTTCTGGGAGAGTATCGAACTCAGGATCAAAGTAAGGCATACAAACGCTATTCATGCTGAAAAAAGAAGGGCACAAAGAACACTCAAATAATTCTTTAGAAAATGCTAATATTGTGGAAAATTTGAACGGGAGCGAGAGAAGTGGAATGAGGGGTTTTAATTGATAGCTTGGATTGTAAGATAAATATATATGACACCCATTCATAGCTCATGGCAATAACCAACAAAGCAGTGACAACTAAGCAAGTGCATGAAATTATAAAAAATAAAAATAAAAAGTAGTCAAATTTTACAAAGCTACCGCAACAAGAGCGAAACATAGATCAACATTTTGAACGTTGTGCCTAAATTGTAGGAGAAAATAGTAGAAAGTAGGAAATATTTCGTTGTCTAAGAGAACCTTTATATTTATGGAATTTTTTGGTTTCTAATTTTGGTGGGAAGTGAATTGATAACCTGAATACAGATACAAAGATAAATAATATTTAGTCTATACATGGTCGTTATAGAGTCTTACAAATTATGAACTGTTATATAGATAGATAGATAAATATTTTCATAAAGTTTATTGTAAAATGAAAAACATTAAACTATTTTTCTATCTTTAATTACTTGATTTAGTTATGGTTTTAATTAAGTTTATTACTTACAATTTTAATCACGATATAACATTTTATTTATTTTAATCCATGCTTTACTGGAATTGGCGATGTAAAAAAACGTATAAAGAGATAAGTTAGGAAATATAAAATTAAAAAGAGATAAAATGCAGTTTACCTTATAATGTACGCTCATATACAAAATTATAAAATGATTAATTATTGATTTATAATTAACTATTATAATTCTAAACGGTATTACTTAAATTTTATCGTGAACTTTAAAAGGAGACACATCCTTTCATATATAGAGTAAAACAAAAGTTATCTACATAGATATAGATGCTCATAATTCTAATATTTTGTAAAGAGCTTCTCGCATGCTTTCTTTTTCCTTCCATAACAATGTATATATGTAATAACTTTTGCTGCATAAAAAATAGCACATGTTTACTTATTTGGTATCTGTCCCAACTGTTTAATTATCCTGCAACTTTAATTGTGGGCCCCTTAACTTAATAAGAATTAATAGTAATTGCATATTCTGAAACTCACGTGGGTAAATCAAAATGTCAAATTGTCACTATAATACTATATTAACGGAAATTGGCGGCTGCAATAAAAAAAGGCACACCAAAACAAAACCATTAAAATTTAGTTCAGCCACTTAATTAATTTACTTCAAGTGATTGTGACCGTAATTACGTGTGTTTCAAACAAGATTAATTATAGAAAATTATTTTCAAAATTACTATTAAACTAAATTGAAAACATTATTTATTTAAAATAAACTAATTCAAATATGTTTTAAAACTTTATCGGAAAGTAATAAACTTATAGTGACGATTATGTTTAAGAAAATATTATTACAACCAACATGCACATGCATTATGGGTTTTAGAATGTGAAGATTAAGAAGAAGATAATGATTATGAAGAAGAAGAAAAACAAAAGAGCAATAAGCTTACATGGAAAAAGAAGAGGGGGCTTGACAAGCCCAGGTTTAAGAGCTTATTATGAACAACCAAGAAATGCCCAAAAAATGCCCAGAAAACAATTAAATGTATATGACGATCAAAATTAATGACATGCAAGCTCTTTATATATTGGGTACGTACATAGGAAGACATAGAGAGAGAATATTGCTTATTAATTTGGTGGGTCCCCTTGCCATGGCCAATGTTTTTTTTTTAAAAAAAAAACTAAGGTATACAAAATATGTGGAAGACAATTAATAAATAATAGAAAAATGACGAAAATAAAAGGAAACCTCCGAAAGTCAAACTGAGTTATCTCAACTCTCAAGCCACGTTTTGTATTTGATTTTTTCCTCTGAATCATGCCATATGTTTCCACAAATTTCTCTTCATATGTTTGAGCTTCCAAAAAATTAACAAATTTCACAAATTTTTGAGTGATCCGTAAGCAAGCCCTTGTCCCTTTTGTGGAATTAAACACACGATTGACAAGTCCATATAATATGAGGAAAATGTTTCGCAATTCTCATGTTTTTGTTTGTTGCAAACTTTCAGAAGTTCCTATTCTAAAAACCTACGATGTCTCACAACTTCAGTTTTCATATATGCATATTTTCCTTGCAATTCAGAAGGTCTTCAACTTCGTATTTTCCTTACCCAGAATAGATCATGTTCATGTTAAAAAGTACTCTTAATGTCCTATTTATATCAGTAAGTCACGTTTTTTTTTTTTTTTTATACAACAATTTCCTAACACGAGATGAATATCATCAAATGTGTTCATAATAATACGATTGAGTTATGCTTCCCATCACGATACGCCAGCAGCTAGTCAACAATGAGATCGTTATCATGGATCCGATTAATCTTATATGATAATCATTATCCGGCCAGTTATGTGTTTGTGTGTGTACGTGTGTGAGAGAGAGAGAATGCAAGGTAAAATTTGTAATTGACTGGTAAACTGAAACCTTTGAGGTTCAAGTAACGTCGTGAAACCAGTAAAAATAAATTATAAAGTTCATTAATGAATCATTAGCGAAAATAGTAAGAATTACATTTAATTAGTTTACGTTAGAGTTTTTTTGTACGTAGTTATTATTTCACGGTAGCAACTAGAGATTAACGCGCTTATAATTTGTTTTTGTTTGAAAATTAAAAAAAAAAAAATAGAACAATTAGAGTTGTAGATCGGTTTCGATGTTTTTATTTTTTGCTAGAGATGAGAATGTCCATTAATTCATTGGATAATCCGGCTTGTGATGCATGATTGTTACTAATCCAAGAAAATTTTACATACAAAAAAAATCAAATATGAATTATCTTCTTAAATAGATTGGTCTCCACATGTGAATACTGTGAGACCTTATACAACTGTATTAACCATATTGATTATCGATTTTCAATGATTTGCTAATGTACTGTACCATATTTCTAATCAGTGTCTTATTTATGTTGATCCTTAAGTAGTGTGTAGATCCTTGCTATGTGTTGACGATGAAATTTTGCATTTGTTTTTATCAACAAACATAATCCCATAAATATTTGAGTAAGGGGACAAGTACTTTCTTTGAGGCCTTTTATCCTCCTTGATAGGTCCTTTATAATGGGTCAATGTGTTCAATTTTTATCATGAGAACAAATTAAAATAGTGTCACTACTACATGCGAGGCTTTCGACCATGGTTCTAAACCTCATACGACGATGGTTGTAGAACCATATCTTTGTTGCGCGTGTCGTTAAAAAGTAGCACTTTCGACGACAATTAAAAAAAATCGTCTTCGTTGATTTTTTTTAAATGGATACAAAGACGATTTTTAGGCAAAACCGTCTTTGTATCTTAATTTTTTATTGACAAAATTGTCTTTGTCAGTTTTGCCTTAAAACCATCTTTGTATCTTTATTTAAAAAAAAAAAAAAATAGATACAAAGACGGTTTTAAGGCAAAATCGTCTTTGTATGTCATACAAAGACAACTTTGCCTTAAAACCGTCTTTGTATGTAAACATACGTGAACATACAAAGACGATTTTGCCTTAAAATCGTATTTGTATCTTAATTTTTTTAAAAAAAAATAGATAAATTTACAACCGGTTTTGCCTTAAAAAAGTTTAACAAGATAGGTGCAAATTATAATTTTTTTAAAAAAAATTTACAATAAAAGATGAACCTTATCCTAAAATGATAAGTTACATTTACAAGTAAATTGGAAAAAAGGGAGCATATTCAAAAACATAAATTCAAAATTTTGTAAATGTTGTTCTCCATATGTCCTATTGCCAACCACTATCCCTCCTTCATTTAGCCAAGTATAAAGAGTTCTGTTCTGAGTGACTGGATGAGTTCCCCAGTGCTTTAAATAGTTATTCAAAGTAGGCAAATTGGGAAGTTTCACTCCAGGAAATTCACCTAGTTCTTTAGGCTCCTTTTTCTAGATCTCAGTTTGCAAGGGAAACAAACTCTACAGAAGACACTCTTCTAGTAAGTGCAGCTCTATTTGGAAAACATAACTGCTCAAAGTATGCAAATTCTAGATTATTCAAATCAATGACTGGTTATAAGTGCTAGTTTACCTTAGTGTAAGGAAACACTGGTAAATCACTGCTATTTGCAAAGTTCTTCCAGATCAAAGCCATGGTATAAGATGAAATTCTCTCTATAAGCTCAAATGCCATAAGTCCACCAACATAATAAGTATTCCTTGAGCCTTGAAGCTCTGACTCCAACTTTTCATAGAATCTGTTTCTCATATCTGCACTCACACTTCAAAATATCTGCATTCACACACCAATTAATTAAGTTTCTCATATCCGTTCTTATTGTTCTCTGTGTACATCTGGTACAAGAGGTTTTGTAATTCTTCTTAAACCTCAATAATGTATATACTTTTTCTTTCCAAAAAAAAACAACAATTTCAACTAACCATGAACTGGTATAAAATAAAGCCCATAAGAAATCCAGTTAACTTTTTGCTAAGATTGAGTTGTTCAATTGTTATTGACAAACTGACCCAACAAACAAAGCATCATGTAGTTCTATACATAGTTATATTCATACAACATTCAGACTCAGTCATTATACTATGCAAACTAATTGATGCCATTTGAAGTCCCAGCTATTTCTGTTGATTAAGCAAGAAACACTGAAACTTAAAATCATGCAGACCAGAGACCTAGCAGCCTATAAACAATCCCCATCACAGATCCATATGGCTTTATTACTTTATGGCCTGAAATAATATTTCAAAAGCCTGACCTTTACCTGCTTATTGAGACGCTCTCTCTCAATAGCCAGCTACATCACCAAAGTTTTGAATACTTTGGTCTGCTTTCCGATATCTTTTGCAGATGCCACTTTTGCTTCCTCCACTTGGTGTAGTGATCCCTCCAAATTCCAATCTACTCCTCAAGAAGCTTAATTCGTCATTTAAATCATTATTAGATTCATAAAATATGATGCATTTTCTCCTCTACACTGTCAGCTCGACTCTCAGCTCTAGAAACCTTTGACTTAAGATCCTTTATCACATGCTCCATATATTTAATTGTGGAATACAACATACCAAACTTCAAAAATGTGAAATACTGAAAGTGACTAAGCCATCATAAATGGATGACTTAAGATTAAAGCATTGTGAACAACATTTCATTAAAAAAAATAAATACAAGTTCTTCAGATGATAACTTACAAAAGCTTTGAAAGTTGGCTTGTGAATAGCCATTTCATAGATATAGCATCCTGTAAATACTCTTAAGTTCACAAATAAATAATTAACTAATGAACCTTAACAAAAAAAAATTAACCTTAAACTGCAAAGAGATACATTATATGTTGAAACACATTTCATTGAGAGATTGAATGATCCTCAATTTTTTTCTTTTCTTGCTTGTGCCTCACAAGAATGGCAGAACCAAATGCACCTTTGCCAAGCTGTTCTAGAATTTCATACTACTCCATTTGAACATATCACTTTACCTCCCACTATTAATGATTAAGTAATGTTAGCAACATTAAGCTCATGATGACTAGTCATAAATAAATATCTCAGCTGCAGTAACAACAAATCAAGTAATTTGGCTAAGAAAAATGATATCAAATGTTGGGCATATATATAATTAATTGGTGTTGATACAAACATTCTTCCTATCCTGATATGTAATTTACCTAGAAAAAAAAAATTAAAATCCAAGCACAGAATTGGAAAGATGAATGTCAGTTTCATGATTGGATTTATGGAACAAACATTTATTAAAGAATCTAAGACACCAAGAAACAGCCTCTTTCAATTTCTACATGCCACTTTTTCTACTTAGTTTGTCCCCATTCTCAACATAATAGTAAAACACATGGATTATCATCATTTTTATTTTAATTATATTATGGTACATTACATAATACAGATCATTTATTCATTTAACCCAATTGAATACTTGTGCAAGCTGTAAAAAAACACAACATAGTTGGGTCTTTGACTACATTGTGTGTGGCTGCTTGGGCAATAATGATTAATTAATTAATATATTGTTGATTATTCTAATATTAGTCAATTGTTTAGGCATCTATTAGGGTTCATAGTTCTAAACCAGCATCAGCAACACAGAAAGTGACCAAATATATATAAGCATTAGAAAAACGAATTAACAAAACACGAACTAACAAAACATGAATTTCATGGATAAGACAATTTCAGATTGCAGCTAGACTTATGAAAAAAAGGCCATGTTCATAACTCTATAGATACAAAAGTTAAACATCAATCAAAACTAAACACAGACAGAAATGGTTTGTTAGATGAAATTAAAAACTAAACAAAGCAATGGCATTCATAAGAGTTTGATGAACCTTAATAGGGCTTGTGTTGTGTCTAACTTCCTATCACGCGTATCTGGATAAGCACCTGTTTTGTACAGATTCAAATACATTCTGGGTTAGTTAAATCCTTCATGTAGAACAAAATTATTTTCATATTTTATCTCAAAAAAAGGGTGTAGATCCAGGTAAATGGAAGTAGTTGCATACCCAAATGACCAGAGCAATATGCCCTAAACAAGAAGATTGTGGATTCAATGAAGACCGACGAAGTGGAGATGGGGATGAACATCGTCCTTCTGATAGGAAAGCTTCTGTTTCGTCGGTGTCAGAGTGAAGAACGATTTCTAATAACCTTCGACCAGAGCTACCCCCTTGTGAAGAATGATTTCTAATAACCTTCGAAAGCGCTTTGAGGTTGGATGTGGCCGAAGAAAGGAAGGTGAAGATGAGGGTGTGCTGTTGTGTCGACACTCTAGGGCATGCAAAATAAAACCCAATTTCAACATTGGTACAATAAGGAACAAATACGCTTATCATTTATAACCATATTTCAATTGTCCAAAACAAAGACGGGTTTACGAAACCGTCTTTGAAGCTAATGAATCTATGATGGTCTTCTTAACAACCGTCATTGTATTTTCCCATTATTTATAAAATTGCCACCACCTATCAATCGATGACGGGTTTGGCACAACCGTCATTGCAACTATGTCGTAAAAGCCTACATTTGTACTAGTGTGTAGTCAAAAGTAAAGTGCAAATTGATTGTGAGAACAAATTAAAATAAAGTGTCTGAATAGAAAGGTGCATAAAATTAAAAAAAGTAATGAATTTCGAGAAGAAATTGAGATTGGAAGGGAATGAAAATATAGAAAAAGTACAACAAATGTAAAAGAAAGTGATAAAGTTACTCTATGAATGCAATAAAATTAATACTAGAATTGAAATGGTTAATAATATTATAGTAACTCGTTAATCCATGAGCGTCACGACTGCAGACATAAGAAGATATTTAGGTGTTTAGAAGTTCCAACCCTTATTACATGATATAAACTAATATTTATAGAGAAAGATTCTTAACTATCCATATATGCTATAATAACTTCCGATAATCTTCATCATTGATTACTTGTATCTTCAATCTTCACCATTGATGACATTTGTCTTCAATTCCCATCATTGATGCCTTCGACAATCTTGTTGCTCTAAGTCTTCAATTTTTGAATACTGTAGCATTAACATAAAACATTATTCTGATACTTAGTCGAAGTAATGTGGACATTAACACTATGGCAAGATTCCATTGGAGTGACAGCTCCTAGGACAAATTCTATGTATTTCCTTTGTCCCATAATAATCGTTGTGTAAGAAGAAAAAAATTGTCCAAAAATAATTATCATTTTAGCTTTTCAATCTAACATTATTTACTTTTTTCTACTTATATCTCTTATAATATTAATGATATGTGCTACAAAAGTAAAAATTGAATTAATGATGATAAGGTTCATTTTGTAAAATTGAAATTTGCTTTAATATATTTATTAAATTTTCTTTATTTGTATAAAAATAACTTAGCACGACAACTATAATGGATGAAGAGAGTAATTATTTCTTTTCTTGTAAGAAAAATAAAATTGTTGCATATGGACCAAGTGCTCATTGGGTCTTTCTCGCCGAGCTTTATTGTCTTGACTACTGAGGCATTTACTATCTGCACTTTCCTACTTGCTTTCTACAATTCCCATTTTCATTATGTGGAAAAAATTACCCTTAGTGAGTCTCAACACTCACTTTCCCCAAATGTCTCAACCTTGAATCCCTAACACCTCCCTTGAACCTTTAGAAGCCCATGCACCCCCATGCGACCACTTTCCTTGAGTCAAAAATCCCAAGCGACAGTCACGTGATGCTGCTTCCCTCAATAACCCTCTAGGTGCAATACCGACGAAGGTAAGTGATGGACATTTTTTTGGTTAAAATTGCTTTGGTCAGAGTGGTGTTGGGTTTTGGTGTGAGTGTTTGGCTTCTGCGGAGCGGATGTTGGTATAATACCCTGAGACCTGGCGCGACTGGCGCTGGATTTCGCGCGGTTAGCGTCAGGCCCTTTTGTGAGAAAACTGAATTTGAAGTACGGCGCGATCAGCGCCAGGGTCCACGCGATCAGCGCCATGCTTACTGGAAGTTGGCGCTGATGGCGCCAGGTCAGCGCTGAGAGCGCCAGATGCTCTGTAAGTTGACGCCTGGAGCGCCAAAGTGGCGCCAGGGCTACCACTAGTTTTCCATCCCGCGCGGATGGCGCCATTAGTGGCGTTGATAGCACGGGAAGTAGTCTGGAAAACCCAATTCCCCTGGTTTTTCACGCGATCAGCGCCAAGTGTGGCGCGGGTGGCGCCACAGCCTCTAGAAGTTGGCGCTGGTGGTGCCAGGGTGGCGCCAAGGGCGCCAAAGTCTCTGGATGGCCACGCGGTTGGCACGAGAGTGGCGCTGGTGGCGCCACGGCCACCGTCATTGTGGCGCAGATGGCGCCAGAGGTGGCGCGGGTCACGCCAGACCTCTGATAGGCCACCTATATAAAGGCAAATCGCGAATTCAGAGGAAAAATCACTGTTCCTCTTCTTCCCTGAGCTTAGACCACCATTGATGCACCTTGAGAGCTTCATATCTTCATTATAAGCCATTAAAACAGCTCGTAATCACTTCTAAGTTTGACTAGAACCAATTGGAAGCTAAATTTCAGCCTAACTCTCTAGAGAATCCCAACCCCTGAGTTCTTGAGAGAGAACTGAGCTTTGGAGGAAAAAGAAGCTGGTTCAAGGACGCTAGAGTCAAGAGAAAGACTTCTCCGGCCTTTCTTGATTGCATTAAGGTAAGAAACTCATGTCCTGACCGTTTGATTCTTGGAATGGGGATTGGGTGAATAGTAACCAAGTGATGATAGGGCTGAAATTAGACTTAGGTTCTTTAGAAATGTGTAGTCAGGAGGTTGTTCTGAGTAATATGGAACTTTGAAACTGAATTTGTGATGAGGTTTGGGTCTGGCTCTGAAGGGAAAGGAAGTGTGTGTGAATGGAAAGTACTGTGATAGAGGAAGCTGGACTAATATTAATCTTAAGTTAGAAGACATGGATTGATAGAGGAAGGAAAAACATTTCCTTTCATATAAGCGGTTGAAAACCGTTACTGATGCTTTGATTCATGCCTATTGTAGGGCGTGAAGCACATATCACTGGTAGAGATCACCACGAGGCTAGGAGAGCTGATTCTGAGCTGAGACCAGGTAAGATCAGTGTTCTTGGGGATTGTTTCCCCTGCTTGTGTTCACTACACCCACATTGGGTGTTTGCTTGATATAACTTGTATGTTGATGCTTTATTACTGAAATATGTGTTGAATATTGATGAAATGTTCTAATGGCATGTTGGCAACTGAATGTTAGATGAACCCTGAGATGGAGTTTAATTGTGCTGGTTACACTGAGATAGTGTATATTGTGTTGATTATAATGCTGGTATTGATTACACTAGTATAGTGTATGCTTGTCTGGTTTTATATGAAATGATTGTGATGTGATTACATGAAATCTACTAGCCAGTAGACTAAGGAACTATGGACCCCTTTGGGAATGTGTCCACTCGGTGGATGATCTCCCTTAGGACAATCCATAGGCGTCCATGTAAATCCTGAATAGATGTGCCTTTAAGTAGATGATCCTATTCAGGTATTGGGCGGCAAGTCCTGAGTAGATGTGCCTTTCAGTAGATGATCCTACTCAGGCATGAGCCCTGAATAGATGTGCCCTTCAATGGATGATCCTATTCAGGCAATTTGTTTGGTTACATATGTTTGTTCTGGACTGCTGTGTGCTTACAGCTTGTTCTTGTGAGCCGTGAAGGCTGATTATATAATGAAGTCTATATGATATGATATGATTTTGTTATGTTATGCTATATGTATTTTTATATGCTGGGAAGTGAACCAGGGGGAGGGAAACCTCTGAGAACCCTGAGTTTACTGGGATGATTATCTCACCCCTGTTTGGGGCTCATATTGCAGGAGCTGAGGCTGAAGTCACTGAGAGATCCCAAGGCAAAAGACCTGAGCCGGGATAGTGTGATAGAAAACCCTAGGCTTAGAAGACCGAGCTTGTTGGCTCACATTTTGTTTATTTTGATTGTATTTTGGATACTTAGGGAAAATGTGTACAGTTTTAAGAACTATGTATATTGTAAAAGACAGAGATTCACCATATATGTATATAATGTGTAATTATATCAGATTCAGGCTTCCTTTATTGTTTTGCTTCCATGATTGCTGCGTTATCCTGATAATGTAATAATGTTAATACGCCGGGTGCACACGGGTGTTACAGTTGGGTTTTGGTGTGGGTGTTCTAGAACACATTTTGAAGTTTTCATGTTTATTATGCAATACTCATTTTGTAATACACTTGCAAATCTCGAAACATGTTCTGAAATTCACATTTTGAAAAATCGTTTTGGGTTTTTTTCTTTGAGAATAGGCGTTTTGGAATACCCATTCCGAAATGTGTTATGGAGTATCTATTCCGGATTGCAAGTGTATTATGAAACATCCATTCCAAAGCAACATTTGAGGGAAGTGAGTGATGAGACTCATTAAGGATAATTTTATTCACACAATGAAAATGGGAAGTGCAAGAAGCAAGTAGGGAGCGTAGAAAGTAAAAAGCGACTGCTGATAATGAACGTGGCTGAACAAGTTCTGGAGCCAGACCCAGAAGGGCATCACCAGCATTCATTACTGTTTGTTTTTGTTCTTCGTTGTTCTAATTGTGTGGAAAAATAAATTTAACTTTTTTCTTAAGACTACATTTTCACTTGTTCTTGTCCTGGAAATAGAAAAAAGTGCTTTAAAATTAAAGCTCGAGGTTGAGTTTTTTTTTAATGCCAATTAAGTAAAAAAACAATTTCAATATTAATAATGGTTTTCTAAATATTGGTTTAGATTGAAAGGATAATTTAGTCTAAGTAAATGGTTACCAAGAAGGGTATTTCCTTTCTTTATATAATAATATAAATTATAACAAATGTCAAATGCTAATATACTAAGAAAAAATAAATTTGCATAAAAAAGAAAAAAATAATTTATGTTAATTAAGACAATAAGTTAATATAATTTAATGTTGATAATTTCATTTAAAATTTTATTTATTTCCTAAAGTATCCTTTACATTTAATTGTATAGAACAAAAAAACAAATTTGTTGAAAATGAAACTCTAATTAAATAAAAAATATTTTAAAGATGATATCATTAAATAGAAATAAATTAGTTGAAATTTGCTTAATTATATTTTATCTCACAATATAAAGTTTTTTTTTTCTTATAGTTTAGTCCATAAATAGTAATATATTAATAACATTATTTTAAGAATTTGTTTTATTTTAGGGTACTGGTTAAAAAAGTAAAAATAGAAAGATTTTTATTGGAATGTGAAAAAAAATATACTCCCATATATAATTAGCCAAATTGATGCAATTAAAAAATAGACATAAAAGAGATGGAAAAAATAAATATAATTATAATTAGCCATAATGATAATATTATTTATTTGAAAAGTATACTATTTGTGGGAGTGTTTGTTTCATGAAATTTTGTTAGATTTTAAAAAATATAGAGATATGAATATGTTTTACTATGTTATTTGGAAGTTAATAAAAAGAGATTCTCGAACATATTTTATTTCCACTTTCCCAGGAACATGAGAGTCTTAGCTCGCATTGTTTTTGTATTGATTTGATTCCTATAGAAGAAGATGAAGATGTGGATTCCTATGTGGTGGGAATATGATTTATTATATAAAAATTATATTAAATTCTCATTATACTAATATCTATTATCCTACTATACTTAGCTGTCAATTTTATTACTCTCCTTGTTGTGCTTGTAAAATAGTAGTTTTGATAAGGGAAATAGGAAAATTCTAAACTTCCATCTCAATTTGGAATGGATAGGCAAAGAGAATCAGAAATAAAAAAGAAGTAAAAATAAAAATATGATAAGTGATGTTATTATAAAAATAGACAAAGAGATGGAAGAAAAAAATATATATTTATAATTAGTCAAAATGATAATATTATTTATTTAAAGAACTATATTATTTGAGAGTATTTATTTCGCATAATCTTATTGGATTTTCCAGATCGAATATAGAGATGTGAATATATTTTTCAATGTTTGTTAGAAAGGTAGTGCTAAATATAGATTTTTGGACATGTTTTATTCATGAAAATGAGATTCTCATGCTCATTTTATTTTTGTATTGATTTGATTTTCATATAAGGAATGAGAATATGGATTCCTATGTGGTAAGAATATGTTTTATCATATAAAAATACTATTATACTCTTGCTACTAATATCTATTACTCCAGTACTTCTCCACTTACCTATTAATTCTATTATTCTCACTATTGTGTAAATTATATTTTATTCCCTCTTAATTATGCTCACCTAAAAATTATATTTTTAATTGTGTTTTAATTTTGAATTTAATTTCATATATATGCATGTATGAATGATGCATGATGTTGGTGTCATGTAGGATCAATTAATGGTATAGTTGGAGTCTAATATAAAATATAATAATTGCTTTAATACAAAAGGATATTTTAGTAATATAAAATATATTCCTAACAAAAATAATGTGAACCAAACATATATTTTAAATATTTCTAAAAATATAAAAAAGATTTTCAATAGTTAATGGAACACATTTTTTTCTTGAAATAGCCAAAGAACGTTATTTCCATTTAATATTCCTAAAAATAAGATTTCGTAAAACAAACATCCCTTCTTATTTTGTTAGTATTACAGTATCTACTATGTATAATTATTTAAAAAGATTATTTATCTTAAATTTGTAAGTCCAACAATTAGGGGTGTACACTGATTGAGTTGGATCGAGTTTGACTAAACTCGTCCCTCAATCCAATCAAAAAATTTCAAGTTGGGTTGGGTTGGATTTCCGAAATTTTCTATCAAACCCAATCCAAACCAACCCAGTCATAAATGGGTTGGGTTGGATCAATTGGGTCACAACATTTTAAAAAAATATATTTTGCAAAATTTAAATTTGAATAAATTATGTAAAAATTAAAAGAAAGTTGATCTATAATTTTCATCTATAACTAAAAATTTAAATAAACTTTCAAACCTTTCATTTTCAACAAATTTAACGGAAGTTCATGTATAATTATCATCTTTGCAAGTGCTATAAGTGTTTGCTCTTGATTGAATTCAACAAGTTTCATACTAATAACATTAGGGCCACCCTCACATTCCTTTCCAAGAACAATAATCTTTTGTTTCTTATCAACCTGTCTATTAGGGTTTTCTGACAGTCTCTTGCATGCTTTATCAAATTATCGGTTCCATATTTAGAACTAATAGTCTTATATGATTTGCGATAATACTTGCAAAAAGCATCATCCTTTACCTTATCAAAATGAACCCAAAACAAGAAGGAGTTCTGGTACATTTTCTTTTTAACACCTTTGTTTGTGAAGATGGAGCTTCTGGCCTTGTTGTGTAGGGACCTCTGGCACTTGTTCTGATAGTGGTGGAGCTTCAGCAGGTGCAGGTTAAGTAAGACATTGAGAAGAAGTAAGCAGTGACAGAAGACTTGAGGCATTGACACTTCCTATACAACTTCTATTTGTCATTTGTTTAAGACAACTTGTGCAATATAAAAAAAAATATCAACAACAGAGTATACTCAATTAAAAACAACTGAAACAACTCAATCAAACATATATATAATCCAAAATCTTAGAGGGTTAATGTTATACAGCCAAAACAAATGTGTATACAACCTTAACATCAGAATATAACCTTTATAAAGCATATTTAGTAAACAAATTTATTGGTACAGTAACAAATTAAAGGCTTAGGATTCATGTTATAACGAAAATCATTTAGTACTACATGTTCTTTAACAATTGTTTTAAAAGATTACTTATTACTATTTATTAATATTATTTTTATTAAAATAATATATATATTCGAGTTGGGTTGGGTCACAGATCTAAAATATAAGGTAGCCGCCGAATCTTCTACTGGTACATGGACAACTGTGTGGACCGATGAACTTACCAATCTTAATCGTTACAAAGGTCGATGCTACGGCCTTGAACATGTTGGGGAAGAAAATCAATATATTACTTTATTCTTTAACAATTGTCTCAAAAAATTACTTATTACTATTTATTAATATTATTTTTATTAAAATAATATATATATATATATATATATATATATATATATTCAAGTTGGGTTGAGTCACATATCTAAAATATAAAATCCGTTACTCAAACCCGTGAACGCCTCTAACTACAATATCATTTAAGAACTTTATATAAAAATTTACTCTAATATTAAAAACTATTAAATTACATAACCTGAGTCACATTTAATTGTTACAAAAATGATTTTTTAATTGGTTTAAAACCAGTTAAGCAATAATTGATGATCTAAATAACTCAAGTAATACACGCGGTTAAATTATGTGTTCCAATAAAAAAAATTTTAAACAATATCACTTAACTTTAAATAACTCATGCAACCATGCGTGTTGGAGATGCTCATATATAGTTGTTTAAAAAAAATTCAGAGAAACTAGTGTTATCCTTTAGTATAACGTGGATTCACCGCTGCAAAGAATTCAGCTGCATCACTAATTGTTGTGGTCCAACGTATATGTGAAAACGAGTCCTCCACCTCAGCACATCACCATAAATATTTCATATATACTAGTTTTTCTGAGAAATGGGGAAAAATAAAATATTGTAAATTTGCCTCACCTGATAAGATAGTGACTGCCATTCTTGCTAGTTTGGAGGTTGCTAGAAAGTGAGGAATACTCATATTACTAACGAAAGGGATATCTTATCAAACTATTTCGTAACTGTTTGTTTTTTACTTATTGGTAAGGTTTCTACGTTGAAATTATGGTGACGATTCTGTTCACAAACCAGAGAGGCAATGATGAGGGAATAAAGAATGTCCGGTAATATAATGAATAACACCAAGATTGCTTACAGTTTTGTAAAATGGCATTGGTAAATAATGAGTGTCACGGGTTATATCTTTAATTCCTTACCATCAAAGAACTATACTGAATATGAGTTTGTGAAACACAGTACAAAGTAGGAACTAAGAGATTCATCAATAATTTATGTAATCAAAATCAATAGTATTTAAAGTAAGTGAATCCAACAATACTCATAAAGAAGAGGACTGGAAAATAACGTAAATAGAGAAGAAAGGAATGTAAGAAAAGAATTCATGAAAACAGTATCGGTGCAACATAAAGTGAGACTTAAAACAAAAATAAGAGAAATATTTGTATTTAAATAAAAGAGTGATATGTGAGATTTTTTAACCAGTGTGAGGCCTTTTTTGCTTACAAAATTAATAAAAAAAAAAATATTTTTATTGAAAAGCATAAAGCTTGAATTTTATTTGTTTTATCCCTTATCGATTATCTATGAAAAATCTCGTTTGAGATGTCCGATGAGTAAAAATAGTATGATTTAATTTATTGGTTCTTTATGTTTAGGACAATTTTTTGATTTATATTCTATACACAAATTTTATGTTTTAATTTCTATGTTTTAAAAGATCTTTTTTAATGTTTTTATTCTTTCTGTCTCTATTTTGTAATTTGTTTACACTGTTAGAAATTAGATAAAGACTAAAACATTAAGAAAATACTTATATAAGGTCTAAATATATATATAAAAAAATAAGTACAAAGAGTAAAACGAGAAGTTAACGTAAATAAAACAACCAAATAATTAATTAAACCCTAAAATATAAATTGATAAGATTAGAAAGGGTAAATAATATATGTATTACAATTTAAAGTCATATATGATATATATTGATTTTTATAATAATTATCTTAAAAATTATACTAATTATATTTTTTATTGATTGTATATATTATTTTAACATTGATAGTAAATAAAACATGTATAAACTTAGAAAAATAATTTAACCAAATATCTTTTGTGTGGGTTAGGATGGGTGGCTAGAACCCATCCGTATTTGACAATAGGTTAAACTTTTAGACTTTGATAAAATGTTTACTTTTTTTAGGGATAGAATTAAATTCAGGCTCGTGCTTAATTATATCGGAATTTGGTTGAGGGAGAAGGCGAATTGGAACCCTTGCTGAGAAAAAGGAAGGATTAGTATGCGTGTTAGTTTCAAATTAAACTCTCACTCTTTTGTAAAAGAAAGATTGAGTAAAAAGAAAGTTGCTCACTTTCAACATTTGAATATGTTACTTGTTTAACTAAAAAACAAAGATAACACTAACCTCTTGGGTTATATAAATCAATCTATCAACAAAGGAAAATGTTAAACCAGCCAAGTTATGAATTTTTAATTTGGGTATATTTGACAAAAATTAAATTTGTACTTTAGTTTTTTTTTCAAATTACACATAGTAGTCTTTTTTTTCTTCCTGGCACACTAACCTATTTCATGTTTGAAAACATTACACTCACTCTCTCTTATCTCTCCCTTACATGTTTCACTAACACCTCTTCAATGTTTAAAAACATTACGTACATAGAAAACTCTTTATATATTAATATACTCTCTACAAGAGAAGTTACTGTAATAGATAAAAAAAAAATGAAATATCTGTGTAATTTTATAAAACCTTAAGAGTGATTAATGTAATTTATTCAATACAATTAGAGTTAATCCTTTTTCTATTTAACATTTTCAATAATTGGGGTGAAAGCGTGGGCAGACAAATAGTTTCAATTAAATTTATTTAAGGTCAATTCCTTTGGTCCCAAACTGTTTGAAAACTTTTAAGCAAGTCCCTAAACTATTTGGTCAAACTAGCTTATAATTAAGTTAGCAAAAGAAACTTAATAAGCTCTTGGAGCTCTTTACCAAATACAATCTAAAAGATAGGTTTGTGGACGAATAAAAAAAGGGTTCCGAGAATTAATTTATATAGCGATTTTGAAAGCTCTACGAACTCTTTTGTTTTTTTACAAAAAATATATGATCAATGGCCCAATTAAAAAAAATCTAGACATTTATATGAAAATTTTCAAATAGTTGATGACACATTATATTAAAGTGTCCATAGAAAATAAAGGGCATCTTTTATTATTATTTTTTGAAACATTTTTTTATTTCTAAACATTAAAAATAAAAACAAAAAAGCTTGTTTGATAAAAAAATATTTCCAGTTAAAATTTTGAAAACAAATTTTGGAAATATTCTTACAAAATTAAACTAAGGAAAAAAACCAAAGACGACTACTTAATTATGATGTTTTCAAGAGCTAATAGCTGTTAATATAGTGGCAATTTTTTT
>PYAF01000399.1:78737-103292 GCA_007407185.1 Glycine tomentella
CGAAAGTTAAAAAAAAAATTAACTAGTAAAAAAAGATAAAAATTATTTGAAATGACTTACCGAAGATAGCCTACAAATCAAACAAATAGTTAATTAAAAAAATAACCATATTTTTTATTTGGTTTTCATCCCAAAATTGAACCAAATCAAATCCCAAACATATTAAATTATATGATTTTTTATTTTATCCTAAAATAAATTATATTAACCGTGTTATACACATATATTTGTAATTTTTAAAAATTAAGATTATTATAAATTATGATTTGTTATTTATATCAAGTTATGATTTATGATGATATTTTTTAATATTTATTATGTGTTTAAATTTTTAGTTAATAAATTTATTCTTAAAAGAAATTTAGTCGTTAAAATATCATATATTAATTTGAAATTCTACTCTTATTCTACTTAATACATTATTTATTTTTAATAAAAATAAAATATTTTCTTTGAAATATAAAAATATCAAAATTAATCATAAAAGATTGAGATTTTTTATTCTGAAATCTAACTAATTACATGTTTAGATTAAAGTTTGTAAATATAAGTTTGAGGTTAAACTTAATTTTAAAAAATAATTCAAGTCTCGTTTCTACAAAGTTGAGTTTTTAGATAAAATTTTAATATGAAAACATATTTTTTAGGATAACCAAATATGTCAAAATGACAAAACTGAGTTCATTTTCAAACCAAGTTTAAAGCACCTCAAAAGAAAAATAAAAGAATAAGCTAAATTCAACTATGCATATCTAATATAGGACGATTTTCTATTACTCCCTACATATTGTAGACCAAAAGCCTCACAAGTCACAAGCATCCTCTTCTCCCATTAGTACAGACTTTGCCCATAAATTTTCTTTCTTTGTGATTTTTGGTATGGTATATAAAAACTAAAAAGAGAAAGAAAAGAGAAAAGTTTAAAACTTCCGTTAAAAAGAAAATTAAAATTTTCATTTTTAGTGAGTTAATTAACATACAATATTAGAAAGAATAGTTTTAACATCGTTACATTGACATCAGTTTTTTTTTTTTAAATGATGTTAACTAGGGGTGTTTATGGGTACGAGCCACTCGCAAACCCGAATTAACCCAAACCGATTGTTAGACTTTTGGCAAGCATACCAATTGTCGTTGTAAGTTACAAAATTTATAAAAGTTTGTCTCCACAGGGACTTGTACTACTCAGTTAATCCAAATAGAATTCAACAATTGAATAGTTATGTACAACAAGTATAGTCGAAGTATTGATGGTTTTACGGAAATAACGAAAGATAACTAAAATGTATGGAAACTAATAAAATGATTTTTATTAATTCAAGAAAAGCGTAGGATTTGATTTCATCATTCATACCTTGGTATCCAATTAATATTACCATGTATAAATCATTTTCTATTATTATTGATGCACACATTAGTTAACCTCGAATTGATCCCTCGTAATCGAGTTCTAAGGATATTTACTGTATATCGATCCCTCGCATACGAAGTAAATAACCCAGCATTACAATCATAATCGCGTGCTATTTGTAATCTAAACGTTATGCTCTATTCCTAACAACGTAACGTAAAGAGTAAAATTATTCAGTTCAAATTCTAAGAGTACTTCCCAGTTAAACTTAGAATCCAATTTCATGAAACTAGTGATCAAGTAGAATCAAGCGTTAAGAACGGCATAAAATTACTAATAATAAATAGAAAAGACTTATCCATAAGTAAATACTAAAAGAGATACTTAAAAGTAGAAGATTACATCCAATCCATTAAGAGAAACTAACCAAGCATGGAGAGAATCTCCTTAAGAGAAGAATTGATGAAGGCCTCATCACTGCTTCTTTCCAGCAGAGTCTCCACACTAAATCTCACTTCTCTCACTTTCCTAACCTACCTAATACTAATATTTAAGAACCTAAGCTAAAGAACAAGTTTGAGGAAGCAAGGATGAAGAGAAAATGGAATGGAAGATGTGTCATTTGCCTTAGGGGTGCTTGGGTATTTATAGGGGCTGGCCTAGTCGAGTTTGGTCGCCCAAGCGACCAATTCCTTCATGTTTCACTCGTTTGGGCGAGTTAATAGCCCAAGTTGCACATCCACTGGCCACTTGAAGGCCCAATTGCAGGTGTTGCTCGCCCAAGCGAGCCAAATACACTAGATTCACTCGCTTGGGCGAGTTAAATGTACTTCCAGAAGAGTCTTTGGGCTTTTGATGCATTTTGGGCCTGATTTGCTTGCTGCACCTCCCAGGTTTGCTTTATGATCCATTTTTGCTTGCTCTAAGTGTACGGAAGCTTCGGAAGTCCACGGAATCTATCAAAATACAAAGCATGATTGGATTAATCTTCCGAAATATAAGTAACAACTTTTATATAAGCATTAGGTGCTATTTAACTAGGTTTAGGGAAAATTTATAATCAAATCTTCTGAAATCAAAAGATAAGTACGTGCATTTGAAACATGAATTTAACTTAATTATGGCACTTATCACCGATCTAGACAATTTGAGTTGAGTCATTTATGTATTTGGATCAAAATCGAATTGAACCGATCAAAATCGTTCATGTATGGGTTGGGTCACGGGTTTAGATCTATAGATCCGATCAAAACCAAACTGAACCGATAATTTTTTTTAGAGATGTTTGGTTTGGTTTTAAATAGTGTTAACATTGGACTCCAAATGTTAATATTAACGGATCATATTTTGTTCATTTCTTTCAGTAAATCTGGTTGTAACAAATATAGTTGCACCAAAGTTTATTACAAGAAATTAGTTTGTAGAAAATAGTTGTGATTCAAACTATTATAGTAAATCTCGTTAAAGAACATTTTGTTTTAATTTGTAGTAGTATATTTTAGAGTATTATGTTAATGGAATTAAATGAATCAATTTTACTATTTTCATACATTTGATGATATTGTGTTAGTTTAAATAGTCATTTTCATCTCTGAATGTGTAGAGCACTGACAAATTCGTCCTCAAAAGATGAAAATTCAAATTTTAGTTCCCGAAAGTGAAAAAAGTGCAACAAGAAGTTCATTCATATGCTATTGTTAATGAAAGAGCATATATGTGATATAGAGGGACAAAAGTGTCACAAAAATGATTACCAACACGGCTGCTGAATAGATTAGACCAAAATATTAGTAAGTTTTCATTAGACCAAAATGTCAGGAAGTTTCCATTGGACAAATTTGGCTATATATACAATTAATGTTCATTATGAGTGAACCTTAGTTTCCCGTTTGAGATTCAATACAATGATTCTTCCAGACAGTTTGAATTAATTGTTGTATTGAATCTTGAATTGTTCGTTTGGACAGTTTGGGAAGAGTCATTTTTTATAGTAGATTCATATGTATATGTTAACTTTTTTTTTTCTTAAATTTGATGAAATTTCGCTATAGTGCATTTCAGTTTGTTCTCCGGGTGCATACTTCATTCTGGTGGAATTCAAGTCACTGCTGTCATGTTGTGTACTTGGAGATCAATGTGAAATGCTGCCGAAATTTCATCAAATTTAAGAAAAGAGACTTAACCTTTACGTTTGAAACTGCGATGGAATGCTCCGCCATCCAGTTGATTCCTCATAATGGAAGAAGATTAATCATTTGTATCCGGATTTTGGCAAAGACACAAGAAATCTTAGGCTTGGACTTGCCACTGATGGAATGAATCCTTATGACAGTTTAAACACTCAGCATAGTTTGTGGCCTGTTTTGCTCATAATTTACAACTTGCCTCCTAAGTTGTGTATGAAGAGAAAATACATGATGTTGTCTATGATGATATCAGACCCAAGACAACCAAGAAATGACATCGATTTTTTATCTTAGTCCCTTGATTGAAGACTTGGAAAAGTTATGGGATGAGGGGGTTGCCGTGTTTGATGGCTATCGAAATGAGACATTCAAGTTGCGTGTAATGCTATTTTGTACCATTAATGTCTTTCCAACATACGAGAATTTGAGTGGATATAGTGTTAAGGGCCATAGTGCATGTCTTATTTGTGATGAAGACATGAGCTACGTACAACTGAAACATGGAAGAAAAACAGTGTACACTTGGCATCGACGTTTTCTAAAACCTCATCACCCTTATCAGCGATTAAAAAAAGCTTTTAGTGGAAGTTAAGAGCATGAAAATGTGTCGATACCGTTAACTGATCAACAGGTTGAGGACATTAATACTACATTTGGAAAGACCCAAAAGAAGCTGACAAGTAAAACTTGCATATGGAAGAAGAGGTCCATATTGTTTGATCTTCGACATTGGTCCGATCTAGATGTTAGACATTGTATCGATGTTATGCATGCGGAGAAAAATGTGTGTGACAGTGTCATCGGAATGCTTCTTAACATTCAAGGCAAGACAAATAATGGTTTGTAATACTCGTCAAGATCTAGCTGACATGGCTATATGTGACCAGTTACATCCAAGGTCTGATGGTAACAAAATATACTTGCCTCTAGCATGTCACACTTTGTCAAGAAAGGAGAAGACATGTTTCTGTCAGTGGTTGCGCCTTGTCAAAGTGTCTCAAGGATACTCTTCAAATATTAAGAGCCTTGTGAAGCTGAAAGATCTGAAATTAGTTGGCTTAAAGTCTCATGATTGTCACGTCTTGATGCAATAATTGTTAGTCGTTGCGATTTGAGACATTTTGCCTAACAAAGTGAGGCATGCCATAACTCGCTTGTGTTTTTTATTCAATTCCATTTGTAGCAAAGTCATTGACCTTGTAAATTTAGATGACTTGGAAGATAAGCCTGCTATTATATCGTGTCAGTTGGAGATGTATTTTCCTTCTTCATTTTTCGACATCATGGTTCACTTAATTGTTCATCTGGTCAGGGAAATTAAATTGTGTGGTCCCGTTTATTTATGGTGGATGTACCCGGTTAAGCAATACACGAAGATCTTAAAAGGGTATACAAAGAATCTACATTGTCCTGAAGCATCCATTATTGAAAGGTACATTGTAGAAGAAGCTATTGAATTTTGTTTTGAGTATATTGAAAAGGCAAAACCTGTTGGGCTTCTCGAGTCTTGACATGACGAGAGAGTGAGAGGTAAGGGTTCACAAGGGCTAGATGTCATAACTCCTGGTCTAAAGGAATTGGAACAAGCTCATTTGAATATACTAAATGACAATAATGAAGTCTTGTCATGCATAGTTCATCACAAAGCCTTGGTCAAGGAGAGTAACCCAAAAATGACCAATAATAGGGTGTTGAAAGAGCATAACAAGACTTTCCTAAGTTGGTTTAAAGATACAATCTTTGATGATGATAATGCCTCTGAAATGTTAAGGAAATTAGCAAATGGGCCTAAAAGAAATGTTAGAAGTTGGCAAGGATACGATATCAATAAGTATTCGTTCTACACCAAATCACAAGATGACAAGAGTACAATGCAAAACAATGGGGTTAGTCTTAGGGCTGAATTCCAACACTTTGGTATTGTACATAACCACAATCCTCGTCTGGCGTCCATGCGTTACTTTGGAGTCATTCATGAAATCTAGGAGCTTAATTATGTTAAATTCACTGTGTGTGTTTTCAAGTGTAAGTAAGTTGATAACAATATCGGTGTGCGAACCGATGTTTTAGGATTTACTTTGGTAGATCTTAAGAAGCTAGCTTATCAAAATAAGTCTTTCATCATGGCAGAACAAGCTAAATATGTGTTTTATGTTCAAGATCCTTGTGATGAAAGGTGGTCAGTGGTTCTACATGGAAAAACCATTGGTATTAATCTTGAAAATGATGATTCAACCCTTGATACCGGTCTCCCTCCTTTCTAGACACAAATGCCTAATATCAACAGAGAAAAAGAAGTTGACGACGTCCATGCAAATCGTAATGATCATGATGAAGGAGAATTATTAACATCGTTTAATGTAATCTTTTTTATATTTACTTGTTTCCACAATTACAATTACATAACTTACTATACTTTTGAGTTGACTTCAATTAATGTTGTTTTTTAACAAGCACATGACTTCACCATCGAGTTTTCCTCCTCCTCCTGAGTCAACACTTTCGCCGTCTATGTTGAAAAAGACTAGAAAAGCAATGCGACTTAGATCATTGGTTGCTAGACCCATCTGGATTGAGAGACCAGTGATTCATGTGGACCCTACCACTAGGAAAGCTGATGGTTCCCACAAAAAGAAATTAATGACCTATTTGGGGATCATCGCTCAAGACAAGGTGGATGTTACATTTGTTAACTGAAAAGAAGTTTCTCCAGCTTAGAAGGATTTTATTTGGGAGGACATTCAGGTATTTGAATTAAATATTGAATGTTATTGTAATTAGTTGTACGAAAAATCATACAATGTTGAATGTTATTTATTAACTATTAAATGTATTTTTTTTCACAAGCTGAATGTGATATTCTAGAAGCGTCCGACCAAAGGACAACGAAGAAAATTCTTAAGACGGTAGGAGAGCAATGAAGGTAGTTTATGAAAATAAAGGGAATACTCACAATAACAAAGAGGGGGGTGAATTGGTTAAAACCTTGGTATTTTAAAATTAATTCAAATAAGAGTTTCAGGATCTTTATCACATTCAAAACCAAGAAATCTTTTTACTCAATCAAATAGCTCAGCCCCTTGGAATCAATTTGTTTAAAACATAACTTATTGAACAATGAATATGAATCAAAGAATCAATGAACAATAAAAGTAATAGAGATAGAGAAACAACACATAAGCAATTTTATACTGGTTCACTTCACAACTGAAGCTACATCCAGTTTCTTCTAATCAACACTAGATTAGAGTTCCACTATTATAAATCTTGTTCTTACAAGCTTATTACAAAACTTCCTCTTTATCAACCCTAGGTAAAGAATAGAAATCTAAAACCCTATTAGAATTCTAAGAAGCAAGAACCAAAGAACACTACTCTGTTCTTTAACTAGAGAACCCTTTTCTAGACCTAAGCAAGAAGAACCCACTTACAATAGCAATTACACTAGAAATTCAAAAACGAATTTACACACAAAGATTAAGGAGAGAGACAACCTGATGATCCAGTGAATGTAATGCACATGAGTTACCAAGTCAGGTTGAATAACAAAACAAAATCAGCACATGTTTTTCCTTAACCTTGAAAAGTTTCTTGCTCAAGATTCATTCAAAGACCCATGAATGATTTGAAAGAAGCAAGAAGTAATAGAACCTAGAAAATCACTTTGAGAGAGTTTAGAAAGCTTGTGTATACTCAGAAATATGAATGATCAAGTTCTGTCACAAGCCAAGCCTTCAAATCTATTTATAATAGATTTTGTAACTAACAGTAATTGATTAAACGTGCTAGATAATTGATTAAAACGCTTCTGTAATCGATTAAATTATCACTTAATCGATTATTTGTTCAAGAAGGCTTATGGATTTCAGCAACGAGCAAAATAATCAATTAAACCGAGCTGTAATCGATTAAGACAGAAAGTTCAGTTTCACAAAATGAACTGTGTAATCGATTAGGAGTTTTGGTAATCGATTAAGTTGGAAGATAAGGATTTTCAAAATGAACTATGTAATTGATTACAAATGATGGTAATCGATTATTCCAGCAAACCTTAAAAACAGATTTCAACTATGTAATCAATTACACTATATCAGTAATCGATTAAAACATTTAACAAAGCACTTTCAGTTTCAATCAAAGGTCAAATAATCGATTAATCCGATAGGTAATTGATTAAATTGTTTATCAAGGTTTTTCCAGATTGAACGAGAACAAAATAATCGATTATATTAATTAAGTAATCGATTACAGTAAAAAATCATTTTTCCAAAAACCTTTTAATCAGATTAAAACTTTAACCAAAAAAAATAAAAGCTTTGATGTTTTAGTGAAAACCATTTAAGCTTATTAATGGATGAATGACTGAATGCATGGATCAATCAAATTGCCTTTCTCTTACATTTGAATTATACACTAAACTTCAAGGCACTCCAAGCATGTTGAAAGCTCAAAACACATTCTTGAATCAAAGTCTTTCACTCTTCATTATTCTCCTCCTATATCCAACAGTTTAAGTCAGGTTTGACTTCCAAATGGGCTCTAACACAAGACGAGGAGAAGGACGACGACATTGTATGTGAGAAGTATGACATCAGCAAAGAAAAGTGAAACCAATTTTGTCAGAGTCATAGAGATCCTTCATGGGAGGTTAGTTTATTTGCATTGTTTATCAATTTGACAGTTGACTTGCATTATTTTCAAGCCCCCTATGTTGATAAGTTACTCATTATAATTGTGACAACATGTTAGAAAGAAGGCTCATGCAATCCAAAAACTAAACATTGCCCCTCATGTGTTGTCTCGTGGGGGATATGATTTACTAGAAGAAAAGTTAATGGAGGAAAAACAAAAGAAACTATTGGAGCAAGTAGCCCAATTCGGGAGCACAGAAACAACCTATGATCATCCATCTCCCATTAGACAACATGTGAAATTGAAAATATGATTGTAAGTTATTTTTATTATTTAAGTGGTCAATTTTTATGATAACAACAATAGTCTGTAAACTCATGCAGTATATTGGTAACTGCAGGATTCCCTTGAAGAGCAGTTAGCATAGGGCATTTTTGTCGTCCATGGACATTGGGATGTACTGACTGCTTCCATTGAGTGATTAGAGCACCCTAGTCGTGTTGGTACTACTGGAGTCGGTGTCGATTAACCCAAAAGAGTTGCACCAGTTAACAAAAAATATTACGGATAAGATGACACAGAAAATTAGGGTGAATCTGGAGCAGTCGATCACTGAAAAAGTAACTCGATAACTAATGTTGTCTTTTAGCCAGATGAAATCCCAGATGCAATTGCAGGGACTTGTATCACCTCCTGACCCTGAGGTTGGTCCTTCTGTTGCCCACGTCAGCACAAAGGGAAGATGTGTCAATCCCTTAGGACAGGATCCAGACATGGGTGTATTAGAAAGGCGTGGGTTGTATGTTGATGACAATTATCCCCATCTGGTTGCCCTTGGAAGAGTTTATGAGGGGTTGACAACCATCTATAACGTCCCTTTATGCAATGATCAAATGAAGGTCGGCGTTGAGGAAGTTTGAGATGCTAATGCTCGCATCCCTTTACCCACTCAAGAGGTTCAGTTAGTAGGTAGGCCCTTAACACCTTCCTTGCTTAGCCGACACATCTCGTACAGGCTTTTTCAGAGCAGGTATTTCCTTTTTTTTGTTTGTTATTATTAAAAAAAGATTTGTTACAAATAAAGTGCTGATTGTCATTGACTTATGTTTATTAACTGTGTAGGATACATATAGACATGAGGGATTGGTAAAACCTATAGATGACCCGGAACCTGATGACGATTACCTTTACCACATGATATGGATGATCCTGCAGCTTGTCCTCAAGCCTATGCAAGTGTTGTGGGATACAATTGTGTTTAGGGTGTATAATGATGACTTTCCCTTCTACATAAACATGAAGATCTTTCTGAAATAATACATAGTGGTCAATGTCTCAACATGTCTGTTTTACAAATGTGGATTTGGTAAGTCACTTTACATTACAGTCCATTACATAACTCATCGTTTTAAATTGATGTATAATTTACTTTATTTTAACAACAATAGGCATATGAATGAGTTAACTCTGCAATCGGGGAATGTTTCTGTGTATGGATTCCTAGAGACATAGTCCATATAGAGATCTGGGCAGTCGCAATTTGAATATGAAGATTATATTAAGAAATGGAAGCAGAATTCACAAAGACATGTCTACCTAGGAGCCTACTTGAATGGGTAAATAAAACTGTACAAATCAATTTAAATAATGTATGCACTATAATAAATTAATGTTCTCGAATGCAATGCACATTTGCAACTGGTCGTTATATGTCCTAAGGACAATGTTGTCATCTGGTTCTGTTCCTTGCACAATAAGCCCAACAACTACTTGAAAGGAATTATTAACATGTCAGTTGTAATTTGTAAGACATTTACTTTATTATTTGTAAGACATCAATATTTTAATTGTATAACATGCATGCATATTTCTCTTAATTAGTGCTTTGAAGGGATTCAACGATATTCAAGGAAGTAAATCTAAGGCTATTGCTAAATGGATTTCAGTTAAAGTAAGTCATTTAAACAATGATTGATGTATTAAAAATTACATTTATTACTGTGTATGTTAATTTTCGATTAACTTTGAATATCTGAATATCTTATTGAATTTGGTGTAATAAGAAAAGATGAAGCACTGAGTGCAGCTATTATGTGATGCATTGGATGTTAACGATAGTACTAGGAGGTTTCTAGGATAATTGAGAAATGATAATTGTTTACTTCAAAACTAATTTCACTTGTTATACTTGTTATTATTTACACTGATTAAGTTGTTTTATTATATCATGTAGTATTTTACTGATCCAAGATCATTGGAACCAGAGAGATTAAAGGCAATTTGCATTGAGTGGGCAAGATTTTATCTTAGAGTTAAAAATCAAACACTAGGTATTTAAGGAATTTTGTAATTGTATAATATAGATAGTTCAATTAGAATCGGTTATAGTTCATGATTTTATGTATTAACATTATTTTTTTAATTATTTTTATAATTTATAGTAATTATTCTATAATAATATAAAAAGTTGTACTATAAAACTGTCTAAATTGGTCTGTGTTTTAATTTGCAGGTTTGAGTAATATTAAAAAAAACAAACAAGATATTAATTTTTTTAACAAAAAACATCGGTTTTTCCAAAAATTGATGTTATGGTGCAAAAATCAACATCGATTTTTTGGAAAATCGATGTTGTGATTGCACAACAACAACAACTGATGCTGTAATAGCACTCACAACATCGATTTTTCCTAAAAAAGTCAATGTTAATTTTTGTATATTTTACATTTTTTGTTGATTTGTTATTATACGACATTGATTTTCTTAAAAATCAATGTTGTGAAGTGTATGTTAACATCGATTTTTGGAACCGATGTTAATATTACACTTTTAACGTCGGGAATTTCAACAACGATTAAAAATCGATATTAAAAGTTCAAAAGAACCAATATTAATTAAAGTCTATTTTCTAGTAGTGATAAGATTATTTTAGCTTTATAATAATCTTATTCATTTTTAAAAAAATATCTCCCATAAACAATACATATAGTCTCTACCAAAATCAAAATAGAAAATTTATCATTATTTACTTCTTCTTTTTTTCTTACTTCTCATCTAAACTTAACATTATTCTACTAAAAAAATCTAATTTAATTAATTAAACATCCTTAATACTTGAATTTGATTCCTACTTATACATAAAAACTTGCCATTGCTCTCAACCACTTCCACCCCTATTAAATCTAGTCCCGCCCACACCTTTCTAACAACGAATACAAAAATTTGGTGTTTGATGTACATGAAAAATATTTACAAAAAACGATACATGCCTTAAAGCAGAGTAATTTTTATTTTTATGCTTCTTTAATTAATAAGTATTTTTCACATTAATCTTTTTTATTGGATAATTGTTATCTTTAATTCAAAATAAATTAAATCAAGAAAAAATAGTTTTATATAAATGAGTGTTGCTACTTTAAGAAAAGTGTGTACTAAGAAGAATGAATTTATTAAATTATAATGAACTAAATTTGAGAGTTTGGAATTTTGAATAAAGCGGAAATTTTGGCAGTATTTGATGTGTGAGAAAAAAAGACAGTTCCCATTCTCGTGAATGGTGGAACCCAATCCTCGTTATCCGTAATCACTAATCATACATATTAATTCAACAAAGACATCAATCAAAACAAAAGTTATCTCAAATATCATGGTAAGATATAATTTGCAAGCAAAAGTTTAGAACTTACATCACCGGGTAAGTTCAGCCAAATGGCAATTCAATCTAATATCAATTGGACCGAAGTTACATTTGGGTGTGATTTCATAAACTTATTTTATACTTTGAGTACACGAAACAACTTAGTAATTAATTCAATTTTTGGAGGTGTTATCCAACCAAGTGACACTTTATGAATTAATTCAGGTAGCTAGGTAGAAAGCCAATAAAACCTAAATATATTGTAAATTTTTATTTGAGTGACACTTTATGAATTCAATTCATAACATTATGTTCTCACAGCAGTCAGAGATAAATATAAGAGTTTTCAAGTAAATTAGTCAGGATAAAAAAAAAACATTAATGTATCTTCCGAAATTCCTTACTATGGAAAATTATAAATAAGAATAATCATTGTAGATAATTTTACTCTTATATATATAATGTCCGAAAATTCCTTATTATATGAAGACTTCAGACTAGATCATTATAGATATTTTTATCCAAACATATAGAAAGAGATTGTTTCCATATTCATATCTATTACCAAATAATCATAAAGATTTAATTTTACTATTGTATCATGATTGCCCATTCAATAAAATTACAAAGAAAAAAAAAACCTTATAAGCTATAAACTAATTAAAGTAACACATGGAAATAACCTAAAAGCTATTAAATAAACTTATATTATCAAATAAGTTTATTTTAATTAAACGAACTTATAAATTAATAAAACTAGCTTATAAACTTATAAAAAGGACTTGTGAAACACGTTCTAGTTAGTTCAGTTGAAATATGATGTTAAATCCCACCTCTCATATATTGAAAAAGGCACAATAAATACAAAGATATTACACAGTGAGGAGATGAAGAAAAGCAAGTTTGATTTGATATGATCGTAGTTGATTTTTATTATGAAAACCAGATCATCATCTCACGCCTTAGATGCTGACCTCTCAGCCATTTGAGCCTTACCGACAAAGAAATTTGTAGAGGACTTAATTGTGTGCTACTTGCAGAATGCATGCCCTATTGATTTCAATAATTCATTCATGCTATAGAACCAAGTAATGGACATGAAACACGACAAACTCTTATGCCCCAGTTTCTCTTTGTAATTTGAACCAATTAGGCTGGAAACCACTTATATCCAATGGAAACTAGTCATTTAATTTTGTTGTCCCTCTTCTGTTTGTTTTTTTTTACTACTTTTTCTTTTTCTTTATCTTCTTAAAGAAACATTAACTTTAACTATGAGCCTAAGCTGCTCAATCTTCATTTTTATTTAACAAAAATCCATACTAAATATTTGTTCATTCTAAGATTAATCTTATTTATGAATGCTCATTCTTCCTACCAAATGCCTTCGTGTTAGCTCAAATTTCAAATCACATAGACCCTAATTATAGAATTCTTTACATATCATATTCAAGTTAATTTGATATAAGATTAAAATTAGTTTATAATCTTATAGATAAAACTGATTCATGATATTTCACCTCTAAATTATAACACACACCCCTCTCCCTTAAAAAAATAATTTACTTCTGTATTCACATGGCACATAAGCCAAATCTGCCCTTTTCAGAGTTGAATAAGAACAAAAAAACTAGTGATTTAGAAAGTGAACCTAGTCCACAAATTATTTTACTTCAGTACTTGTGAGAGTAACACAGCTTTTCATGCTGTAAATTTAACCACAATGTGACATCCTGTGAACCAAGCTTGTTTGGTTAGGAAATATATGCTTGGAAGTTTCTCCCTATTCTTTCTGGTCCTCTATTTAGATTTTCTAGATTCTACTTTAGTGGCTCCTAATTCACTGCAGGGTCTAGTAAAAAAACAACAACAATTAACAAGCCAAGAATATTGACAAGGGTAAGTGAGAAAAAAAAAATAACCAAGTTACTACTTACTATAGATTGTCCTAGTCTTTAACCACCACTAAGCAAGGAAGCTATTATTTCAGAAGCATACAAAAACATCCAACTGTAACATTATCACCCTCTCTTCCACTCAATCAGATTTGCACATGATTGAGCCTCACAATTTGCCTTTAAATTGGTCCACACCCCCTTGTCCTTCCCCATTGTGATTCATTAGCACATTTGGAAAGAGTTGTTTTTCTCTTCTTTTTTTTTTTTCATTTGCATTGCAAAGCAAAAACCTTGCAAATTGCAATGGCTTCCAACAAGGTTATTGCCACCATCTTGGTTCTTTCTCTCCTTTCCTACTCAACATCATTCACCAATGCATGTGGTACATGCCACCCAAAACCTACCCCTTCTCCCCCTCCTCCATCAGGGAAGTGCCCTAAGGACACATTGAAGCTAGGGGTGTGTGCTGATGTTCTAGGACTTGTTAATGTTGTTGTTGGTTCCCCTGCCTCTAGCAAGTGTTGTGCATTGCTTGAAGGTTTGGCTGATTTGGAGGCTGCACTTTGCCTTTGCACTGCCATTAAGGCCAATATTCTTGGAATCAACTTGAATGTGCCTATCACACTAAGTGTGTTACTCAGTGCTTGCCAAAAAACTGTTCCTGCTGGCTTCCAATGTGCATAGAATTCCATCACATGCTAGGTTCATTCCATCACTTGTGCCCTCAAATTGTTGTTTTGTTTTAGTTCTTCTTTGTGCTATGACATGTTTCATTTTAATAATAAGGTAAACACGTGTTTGCCTTAGTAACCTTTTCTCTTTTCTAGTAAATTTGGGGAACTTTGATTATTATATATTATTGTAATTTTTACTTTTGGGGTATATTGGAGGTGGAAAATGTTGTGTAGAGAAAGAGAGTGACTTCCTTAGGGGATGATTAAACCTCTGATAGCATTGTTAAACCTTAAAGACCAATGTTAGTCGACAAAATTGTATGCAAATTTCAATGTACGTTACAATCAAGTGTGTGTATTATCATGTTAACTGTGGTCTATTATTTTTTTATATTGTTGTCATTATTCATCATATCTATGTTTACAAGAGAAATCAAATCTGTTTTGCTAACTACTTTAGTTGTTAATAAAGTAATGATTAAAAAAATCAAAAAGAGAATTTTTTTTATATTAAAAAATGTAATAGTTTATGTTATAAATATATTTCTATCAAGATTCTTGACAAAAAAAATTATTAATTTTTTAAACATTATAATAAGGCTAATGATTAGCCAAACAGTTTTGTATTTTTTTTTCTCCTGTCTATGAATTTAAAACATTAGTGTTCATATGCTGCACGTACTACATACAGATCTCAGTGGAGAAGTTGACCGTTTTTTATAATTTTCTCTCCAGAAGCATTTTAGTAAGTATAATTATATAATAACATGTATATTAAGAGAGAGAAAAAAGAAGCTTATTGCCAAACTGTTTAGAAAGAAATGATTGTTGTATAGAATAATCCTATTTCAACAACATTTTTTAATAGTTTTTATATCAAATAAAAAAGAGAGAGAACAGAAAAAAAATGTGTGATAAAATAATGAAATGAGAGAAATGAAAAAAAGTATTGTCAGAATAAAATTATGAGTAAAATATGTTTGGAATTCAATAAAATTTAAAAAGTATTATTTTGGTTCTTTTCAAATTCTTCATATTGATTTGGTCAATACAAAAATAAAACATTTTTTATGATTTCAATGATAAATTCGTTAAATAGTTTCTTTACGTGTCTAACAAGATTAATTATTTTTCTCTCTATCTTTCAAAACTCACTTAGAAGACACTAGAACTTAATGTTACTTCATCTTTCTCCCTAATTTCATCAAAAAAATGAGAGAAAATAGTATAGGAAGTGACAAAAAATTAGTTTGAAGGGGAGTTTAATCGCAAAAAATTGTTTAATTCATTTTGGAGAATTTTAATCGCGATATATTATTGAAGTTATTTATAATCAAATTATGTATGTAAGTTTATTATCTACATCATATTACTGTCTAACGAAGTTACTATTAAAGATTATAAAAAATTATTTTATTTTAATAAGAATCAAATTGATATGAAAAATTTTACGAGAATAAAAATAATATTTTAAAATTTTACACAAACTCTAAACATATTTTATCCTAAAATTATTCAATTTTATAAGCCGTTAAATTTATTGACGCATTACTAAAGTTAAGTATAAGGGTCAATTCAATTTAAAAAGGTTTGGTATGCATATATATATAGGCTCCTAAATGAATGGATTGGAGCGGGCTAATCCACAAAATAAAGAGTTTTGCTTCCTACACTAGCTTAATGTCTAATACACTCAACACTGAATAGTGAATTTCTACAAATAGCCTTTGTAAAAAATCATTAAAGGTACGGACCAAATTATTTCCAATACACCATTCCATTCGTTTTTGCTTTCATTTTCGCACGTTCAAATCAATGTCGTTGTCGTCGTCTAGTTTCGTTCTCCGTCGCGTATGTATTTTGCCTCTGTGCTGCGTTTTTTGTTGTGGTGGTTGTCGTCGTTGCTGTGGTGGTTGTTCTCTGCGACAAGGTAAGTGGCGTGTAACGTCTCAAATTTCCACTTTATGTTGTATTGATTTTTAATGAAAATACTTTTCCTTTTGTAGATAAAATAGCAAACTAAGGTTTACTAATGACCGATTTCAAATAAATTTCGTCACTAATTAATATTTAAAGGTTCGGTATAACATAAAATACAATACAGTCCAATATTTGTTCTAATTCATATTACAAACAACTCAAATATTTCATCATAACAAAACATTTTCAATCAGACATCTTCAACACAGCCTTTCATCAGAACAGTCTGTCAATCCCTCTTCACTGTTCATCTACTCATCCAAACCAAATCGGGATCACAGTAGGTGTCAGTCACAGACACAAAAATACAGGGTAAGTTTATGATAAACATAATTTAAGCAAATAAAACATATGACAATATCCTTAAAAATGCATGATTCTTTTAGACTCTTATTAATTGGTACCAATAGTCAAGATAACCCCATCCCTGTGGCACAGAACTGAAACGATCAGTCAGGGTCTCACAGTGTTGCAACAGGATTCTCACCCACACTTCATGTGATCATCATGGGTGGTGTGATTTCCCCCACTGCCAAAACACCCCCCAGCTCAGACCTCTCTTGTCTGAACGCTCGAACTCAGTTCCTGCAGCTATCAAACACACCTCCTCTTTGAGGTAACTCTTATACCTCTTCTCTGAGGTAACTCTTATATACACCTCCTCTGTGAGGCAACTCTTATACACATGAGACATATGAAACTGATTCACTTATTTCATAACTCTTTTCATCAACTCATATTTATTTTACTCAGAAATTCAACATAAAGTATAGAATTCAACTTTATATTCATGTACAGAATCTCAGCATATTATTCATATACAGAGATTTATAGAAACACTCAGCAACACATGGAATTTAGAGAAATTCATAGAAACTTTTAGCAACAAATGAACTTCATAGAGATTCATGGAAACACTCAACAACACATGAATATTCAAACACTTATTCAAACAAAAATAACACTTAAACTATCTTTATCATAAAGCTTCCCTATACATACCTTATAACCTTTTTGCTACGCTTGTTTACTTCCTCCTAGCTAGCTCTTCTACACGTGATTCTTTTTATGATGGTGGGGTCTTTTCTATTTGATTTAAGCTTTTGAAAATGAAAGGATGAAAGGGATGTGGGAGGATATTCACGTGAGGTGTTAGTGGAAGGAATGTCTTGAAAGTGATTTTCAAGCAAGGTCCCCACTACCCTTTATATAGTAATTGAAAAATAATTAATTATTCAAGGACATATTTGCCCTTCCAACTAATTTAGTTTCATTCTAGCTTAGTTTCTCCTTGTTTCATTATATCCTAACTTAGTTTCTTCTTATTCCTTTGGGTTTTAACTAGATTCATTATTATCATTTTACTTTATAGAAAAATATCTCATAAGCCATAATGACTTACCTTTCTACTTGGCCAACACTTTACAAGTGTCCCTACACTTGTCCAAGCTCTTGAAGTTTCTCCACCTTTCTTGCTTATTCACGTGGACTTTAGAGGAAAGGAGAAGATCTTGCTTCATTTCATATTGCCTTGCATTAAAATATGACTTTTTAGCCCTTTCTCCTTGTCTTCTTTTCACGTGAACTTTGGTTAGCTAAGGGGAAGATTTTTATCTTCCTTTTCTCCTTCTATCTTATTTTTCATTTTCTTTTTAAAGAAGAGAAAATTATATGGCTTCTTTTGGATACATATGTCACCTTTTAAATAAAGAAGAATATTTTAGTTTATGCTTTTCTTCCCACATGGCATTCCTTGAAAGAAAGTCAAGTTTGATTTGAACTCTTCTACCTAAAGATAATATTGAATAATAGCATTCTAGAGTTTTTTCAGAAACTGACTTCAATTCTAGTAAAAATTGCTGACAAGTAATCTATACAGAGTGCTATTCAGATTTTACTTACAAGACTACTTTTATCTTAATTCTAATTGGTTCATTTTACTTTTGACTATCAAAATTACTAAACTATTTTATAAAAATAAGTCTATTCATCCTATAATTAAGAGAAAATTCCATAGATTTTATCTATCATTTTCTATATTTTTCTGATGCTGGAATTTTTCTGAATAAAGTTTCAAAGTCACTATCTTATAAAATTCATAGAAATTATATTCTAGAGTTTCTTGTCACAAATTATTTTGATATTCTGTCAGTCAAGAGTATTCTGTAATTTCATCAGGTTCTCACAAAATCTCTAAGGATATCCGGTCATTTCTGGCCTAAAGGACATTATGGTAAATTCATCATTCATCCTAGGGGCATATTTGTCATTTCCACCATAAAATATCCAAGAGCATTTATGTAATTTCTACCTTAAAATATCTTACTAAAATATCTAGGGTCATTTTTGTAATTTTCAAAAATATCCAGGGGCGTTATTGTCATTTTCACCTTAAGGGCATTTCTGTAATTTTTGATTTAAGGAAAGGGTAATTTGGTCATTATTCCCAACATTGCTAATTAATAATTCACACAATTTAGTTTTATTTAAACTTAATCAAATTTCACACAACTTTAATATTTACTTGAATAATTGCACAAATATTCCATTCAACATCTATTTGCAATCATGAAAATATTGGGGTGTTACATAGCATATCGTTTCGTCTTCCATTTGTTTTGTTTTGTGCAGGAGTACAGATTGGTAATCCGTAAGGGTCATACGGATTGGCATTCCGTAAGCCTCATACAGATGAGCAATCCATATGATCCTTACGGATTGGCAATCCGTATGACCCTTACGGATACGGATTGCCAATTTGTATGGGTATTTTGAGTTTTTATTTTTTTTAAATGTTTTTTAAATTTTAAAATTCAAGTGGATGAATAAAGTGAAGTTCTATTTAATTGTAATTTGAAAGCATATTATGATATGTTATGGTACCCAGATGGGCAGTAATTAAGCTGATGCATGCTGTCTAATTTATAATTTTCATATCTTTTGTACTTTTAGGAATATATGTGTATATGCATATTACCTACTCAAGATCGCGAACCAGGCTTGAATAATGATCATGTCACGACAAAAAAAAAACCCTTCATTCAACTTTTCATGTAACTTTTCATGTATTAGCCACTATGAATTTTACTCGCAAACCAAGTGATGGGTTTTAGGGTACATAAATCAGCTTTCAATATTTGTTTCTGCAATTTTTCTCAATCCTTTTGTGATTGGGTTAATTATCTTCTCACACTTAATCTGATAAAATGAAGTTCAATTCAATTGTAATTTCAAAGTGGATGAATAAAGTGAAGTTCTAGTCAATTTTAATTTGAAAGCATATTGTCATATGTTATGGTACCCAGATGGATAGTAATTAAGCTGATGCGTCCTGTTTAATTAAACACAGTTTCTTGTTGTCATCCTTAGTTTGTTAACTTGAATATTGATTGTGATCCAGATGGGTATACTTTGTAGTTGTTATCTAACATTTTCTCAAAAGGTCAAGTTATGGCTAGAGTATTAGGATTACGTCGGGCTTTGGCTAGAGAAGGTAACAGAGAGGTAAGTGGTAACGAAGAAGTAGCTCCTGCACACCGAAGGTCGACAACATCAGCATGAAGACAACGCGGAGGGACTGGTGTTGTTGAGGATGTGCATGTGCCTGCTGACCAAGGTGTAGACGTTGGTGACATTGTTGCACTTGAGGAGATGCTAAGGCTAAGGGATTTCCTGGCGAGCCCCATGACACTTCAGTGTTGTCACTTTATGTTGATCATGTCGCAGCAAAAGTTTGGACATGAGAGGTACGATTGTATTTAAATATAATTCTATTTTACAATTATATTTGTCATTTCTATGTAGCTAGCTAACTAACAAATATTGCACGAACGCCCTGAGCTGAAGTTGGCATCTCATAGGAGAAAGGTCCATAAATTTGGTATGCCTTCACCTAAGATTGAAGGGTTGGTTGCCGGTACAGGGTTAAGCCCACTTATCACCTGTTCGTTGAAGACAGGTGATAGGGGTTTAATATCAGCCTTTGTAGAGAGATGGCACAAGGAAACCAGTAGCTTCCATTTGTTGATCGGAGAGATGACTATTACCCTGGATGATGTCGCATCATTGTTGCATCTACCAGTCATGGGTGCCTTCCAGACGTATTATATATTGGATGTAGAGGAGGCTGTTGAATTACTAGTGGAGTTGCTTGAGGTGACTCCCGAAGAGGCTGAAGCAGAGACGAAACAATGCCATTGAGCACATGTTCGTCTGTCTTGGCTGCGAGACTTGTATGGTCTGAAGTGCGAGCACATGGAGTGGACAGTGGCAGCCAGAGCATATTTGCTCCATTTGGTAGGTTGCACGATCTTCGCTAACAAGAGTGCCACACATATCGGTGTGGTATTCTTGGAGGCATTTCAGGATTTGAATGAGTCCGATGGATTTAGTTGGGGAGCGGCTGCTCTCTAACACTTGTACGATAACTGAAACTATGCCTGTCAACACCACGGTAAACATCTTGTTGGGTACATTAGTCTCCTGCAGGTACTTTTGATTACATGAACTAGTTTATTTCTGCTTATTGATTAGTGTTTGGGTTGTACGTAATAGACTTATTTGTGTTAACTATTTTGGTCAATACAGTGTTGGATATATGAGCATTTTCTTGTCGTTGCCAACATGATTGCAGATGAGGACTATGCATAGAGGCAACCATGAGCATGTCGGTGGAGGCTAGGGAAGGCATTACCTGTCACAACCTATCGTAGGTGATTAGATAGGTTGACGATCGACAGTGTTTGTGGGACACCATACACTGATCATCGTGCATTTCGTGACTTTGAAGCCATTTCACTTTTCTCATGTTACATCAGATGGGGCCTATACCTTGTCAGGTACCAACCGGAGAGGGTACTTAGACAGTTTGGATTTGTTCAGTCTATACCTTGCTTTGTAAGTACCCCCCCAATCGATAGCGGAGGCTGATGACAGGTGGCTTCACTTTTCTGAGCATCTTGCAGTCATTGCAGACACTGTTAGTTTCCCTGATCAGTGTCATCCAACCTACATGGAATGGTTCTACCAAATTTTGCACCCATTCATGACCCCACCGTAGATTGGGAAGTCTGTCAAACGTCCTCCTGGCGTTCATCATCATGTACTTGATCCACCACAGGTTCCACCTGCAAATATAGTACCACCTACGGATGTGGCTGATGACATCCCTCGATATGCAGTGGTAACAAAAATATATATTCATTTTAGAATCATTTTTAACCCAAAATTGCAGGTACTTATTGTTTTAAAATGTTTTGGATAATTGTATCAGGCCTTGTTTGGAAGGATTGCAGAGAGGTTGCAAAAAATGATAGATCTTCGCATGGTCACTTAAGGCACTGAAGCCTATGACATAAAAGATGAGTGTGTCAGATATGTGCGAGCTGGAGCAGTAAATGAGGATAAAATTGTTTACGTGTGGTCTAGACGATCGAGGCATGGACAACGGGGAGATGGTGTTGATGGAGTTAGGGATTGATTTGTGTTTTGTATAAAACAACATTAATATATACAATTGTACTTTGTTGCGTTTAATTTGTAATTAAGATTTCTAATTAAGCATTTTTCCGTTATAGTTGATCGTCGTAACAAATTCTCAACATTTTTTAGATCCAAATAGAAAGTACATACACAATAACGACATTGACATCAACGTCCTAAATCAACATAATCCGTTGGTAGCGTCGTCAATGCGGTATACTTCTGCATTCGACTTACATAACTATTGGGTCACTCTTTTTCTTGAGAATGACAATGTCTTGACCATAACAAAGCAGTTGAGGGCATAGGACATCCGTCTCGCAATGAAACCTGAACCAAAAATGTCAATGAAGTTATTATTAATTACATGTTTGTACTAAATGACATAATACACATGTTTACATTATCTTATACCTGAACAAAATGATTTTCATACATATGACCAATACAAATGACGCGATGTACAGTAGGATCTCTAGGCGGTTGGCTTCTAAGGGAAAAACGTCATAATTTGTTGCAAAGAAAGAGAAACAAGAACGAGGTTATATCGTGAAGCAATGACATAACCCATGTCAGTAATATTCATCCATTTATCTTGGGTTACCTGCATCGAACAATGTATAAGTATAATTAAACACAATATTATCGTATACATATGAAAACAAGACATAAAACCTTTACCTTTGACAATCCATCAACAAGGAGTGACATCTTTAGGGCCTCAAATCTTTGTAACCCACCAAACAAGACAACATACTCATTAGACCATTTTGCAAGTTCCTTGAGCAAATGGTTGCGTACCACAGCCCAGGCATCTTCACCATAACCAAGTAAACCCGCAATAACATGATAGCCACAATTACCATCGGCTTTAACATCGCATATACCAAAAATGTAATTCCTCATGCATGGCAGAAATTGATCCAACATTGGAATATTACCACTGGGTATAGGTCCTGAAGATATTGATGAAGAACGGGTTGAGAGGAGTAGCTATCATGCTGAGAATGTAACGCATCCACGTACTCAAAGTACGATGGATTCCGCTTGGTTGATCTTTGGTGTTTTGTAACGTTTTTATTTTGAGCCTCTTTTGTCTTTACCTTTTCAGGTGGAGGATACATGGAAGTTCTATCAGGATATGTTATTTCTTTGAGTTTAATCTTTAGAGTAACTTTGCCACACATGTCAATACTTTCAAATCGCTTCGATATTGCTTCCATCTCTTATGTTATGGTGACTTCGCACTCATCGAAACCTTGGTCTGAGAAATGTAATATCCGCCAAAACATGTGTACCGCACCTAGTGGTATGCTGCCAAGATTATATTTGGCTAGCTCACATGCAAAAGGCAAACCATGAATGCTTCTCAACACACATCCACAACGAGAACTATCAACGCCTGCATAATGAGCTCGCTCAAACTCCACAACAATTTCATTTAATGCATACCTTGAAACCATGTTGACAAGTCTATTGTACAAGGTAACTTTAAACACATGTCCAACGACATGCGTGCTTGTCTCAAAAGAAGCCTTTATTTCAATATGTTGCAATGTGATCATGTTGTTCATGACATCCCAAACGTTACACAGACCTCCAAGGCTATCCTGCAGTAGCCTCTTTAAGGTCCAATGAGTAGACTCAACCCTGTAGTTAAAGGTAAAAACAATTAATTTGAAAAATGGAAAAATTATTGAAATCATAATGTCATCAATGTATTGTGTCTGTCTTACCTGTTTGTAGTAGTGTTTCCAAAATGCATGACTTTATTAGTCCATGTCGTCACAAATCTTTCTTTGTGGGGAATCAACCACGTGTCTTTCACATATTGAACAAATATTGGTCACGGTGCGCAAGCACATTCAAACTTCATAAGACAGTCATCATATACTTTTTCAGAAGCACAATCTATAAGACTTCTCCATGTTGATTTGAAAGATTGCTAAACTAAGGGGGAGCTTTTTGAAGATTAAAGACTTGGAAAATTTTTGGCTTTCAACATGCTTGAAGGTTTGAAGGCTTGAAGATCAAAATTATGATTCAATGTAAAAGGAAAGGAAGCCTTCTGATGATCCAAGTGTCTATATGCATATCATTAATAATCATTCATGCATTACATCTTAAAAGCTTAAGTAAATGATTTGAAACTGAAAAAATAAGTAAATTTTTTTGGAAAAATAGTTCTGAGTGTTTTTAATCGATTACCATACTTAGATAATCGATTACATTGTTCTTCAGAATCTCTGAAAATGAGTTAAGAACACATTAATCGATTATTGCATCGTTTTAATCGATTATTTCATCATTGCATTCATGAAGTTTTAAATGAGTGACTGGTTTAATCGATTACCATTTGCTTGTAATCGATTATCAATTGGTCGTAATCGATTACATAGTTCAATCATGGTTTATGCATTTTTGTCTTAATCGATTACCATATTTCGTAATCGATTACATTTCACAAACCTGATTTTTACATAGTCTGCTTTAATCGATTACACATCGGAATAATCGATTAAATATCTTCTTGCTGTAACCCATAACTTATTTAGAACACTTTAATCGATTACGGGAGCGTATGTAATCGATTACATTTGCTAATTAATCGATTACAGGAGCCAAATTAATTGATTATTTCTGTTACAGCTATTTTATATAAATTGAACCTTGCCTTTGGTGAAAAGCCTAACAAAACAAAAATTGATTTTTGAGC
>PYAF01000399.1:123434-162072 GCA_007407185.1 Glycine tomentella
AATGCAATCTTAAAGATATTTTATTATATTATGCAATGCAATCTTAAAAATATTCTATCCTTTTTTTTAATGCAATATTAAAAAATATCCTATCTTATTTTTGAATGCAATCTTAAACATTTACAATATCATATCTTTTTTTATTGTCAAATTATTTTTTTAATTTTTAATATATATATATATATAAATAATAAAATTTGTATTATTATTACGGGTTCAAGGATCGGGTCATCGGATCAACGGATCTGTAAATCTAAACCCGTGACCCAAACCGTACATGAACGGTTTTGATCGGTTCGGTTCGATTTTGACCCAAATATATAAATGACCCAACCCAAACTGTTCGGATCGGTTCGGGTTCACGGGTGACCCGTACCCGCGAACACCCCTACATATATCTTACTTTATTAGATTTGTCATACACATAAATCAAAATAGATGTTTTGGATTAAAATACTAATTTAGGAATTCATTAAAATTTCACATACACTATCGAATCACTAAAGATATAACAAATGAAAATCAAATATGTAAAAAATATCAATTGTCACATTTTAAAATATCTCAATTATCACATTATCTTTTTTCTCAAAATTATCGTTAGCTCATCATCATGACCATCGCCATCACCATTGTCACCACCAATATAACCATCATAACCATTACCACTATGACTATAATTGTTGCCACCATGTGGCCTTTGAGGGCTATAATGTGGATATTCCATATCATGTGGAACTGATCCATAGTCTACTCGTAAAATAATCATATAACACATATACAAAACAAACAAAAAAAATAATGAGGATTTATATAGTTTCAATCCTTTTCTCAATAGATTTGTAGGTCTCACCTATAACCTAATCTACAAAAGAGTGTTAAACAAATACATGGAGAACTTAGGATTTCACATAAGTTATAATGACACGACCATAAAATATTTTCCACATGTATTGATCTGCATCCATCTTTGATGATTCTCCTCGTTTATTAAAAAACCTAGAAAGTGATTGGGAGCTTGTATATCCTCTCATAAGGTACAATCATTCATGTCGTAATCAATCTTCCTAGAGAAAATGTTCTCCTAGTCCAAGGGAGAATATTAGTGATGTTGAACAGGTATCAAGGTTATCAAGTGAGTTTATGTTATTTGTTTCAGCCACAAGACATTACTTTGACCATTAGAATGGTCATAACTTGATACATTTACCCTCTAGATCTTTCTTGTGGAGCATGCCTTCATCTCACAATGTACCAAATTGTGACGGCCCATACACTTTCACAAGATGATCCTTAAATGATTAGACATTACTTATGACTTAATTAGGTACTAAGTTTTTATCATAAACTTTTCAAACAATATGATATAGTCTTATCAGTTATTGACATAATTATTTATAGATACACTTTAATTATTGTATACTAAAAAACTATTTTTTTTCCTATTATTACCTAAGATTGTCTATAAATATATATATATATATATATATATATATATATTATTTTACAAAATATTTATTACAAAAATATTTTTTTTAGAAAAATATGTTATATTTTTTTTCTTTTGCTTAATGTTCTAAATTGGGTCGAAATCCTATAACCCATTATATTCCATCCCTTTTTTTTTTTCATCTACTAATCATACTTAAGAAAAACAATTTACTAAATCATTTTCCTCCTTAATGGGCTAATAGGAATGAAAGCCCAAATTCACTGTAATCCATCATAAGAAAGTTCTTCTACATCTCTATTTTTTTTATAAAAAAATTGGATTTCAAAAAGGATCGCGTGCCCATTTCTTGTTTTACAACCCAAAATCATTTATTTTTTTAAAAAGTTAATAGGATAGTAATAATTGATATTAAAAAAAATCTTCTCCCCTATTTTAAATCAAGAAGGCCGAAATCCATTCTCAACTAACTAGTAACATTTTTTTACACATTCCAATCATATTATATAACAAAATTATTCAAGTTTAACCATACTAATCAGAAATCAATCATTGATAGCCAAGTTTAAGCAAAAACCCACAAGAATTTACATACACAAATACCAATCATATGTGAGTAATTTTTTTTTGAAACCAAGCAATAATCATCATAAAAGAAATAATAAACAAAATAAGCACAATAATTAAAATAAATTCGGATTTAAGGGAAATCCAACATATAAATTATAAAAATAGAGAGAAACTAGTCACTCCCACTTATATATTAGATGACAAACTTGGTGATGGAAATGACTTGATTGTGAATATTGTGTAATAGAACACTTGATATTTAAGTCTCCTTTGTACCTTTAGTTCTAGCAAGTGAGTAAAAAAATCTAAGAAAGCGAGGCAGATGGGGAATGGTTCATCCGACAGAGGAGAGAAAGAAGAAAAGGTAGCGTAAAAAGTGTAATGAGTTTGGAAAAAGATTGGTTTTATATACAATGTTTTTAATTTATTTTTTTGAAAATTTTTAATGAAAATTAAAAGAGATATTTACTTGGATGATTCTAGAGCTACCAGCAGCTCTCCCTAAGTGGGGTGAAAATCAGACCAAAATAAAAATGATTTAATTTTCGGTGACAATTGGGTAGAAATTATTTTAATTAATATTTAATAGTGTAAAATTAGTTTTGGGCTTTTGAAATGCATTTGGGTTTGTACCCGGGCATCACATTAATAACAACATTAATAACGACGGACGAATCACTATAAAATAAATAAAACTAAGATAATTATGTAGTTAGAATAAGATTAACTTAGATCAACTCAGAGATACAATTCAATTTGGTTTCTGACTTAATCCACTAATAAACAATAGAAGAATTTTATGAAACAGTTGGAGACAATGAATAAAAATTGCAGAAATACAAATAAGAATTGAAGAAAAATATAGAAACTAACAGAATTGATAAAAGGTATTGTAAAACCGATTCAAGAATATCAATCCAATTCACCAAATCAAATAATGCAAATTATCATAGTTCTCATATAATGATCATATTATGAAGGTTCATTCAATATCATTAGAAACAGTTAAATCGAATTAACTCCTAAATCAATTGAAATCACAAACCGGATTGAAATATCATTCAAACAATCTATGATTAAAATTCAAAATTGGAAAATAAATCTATAACCTAATTCATTTTCAATCCTAAATATATTCATAATCATGAAAATCGAAAAGAAGATTGAAGAAGAAGATGAACATTCACATATAAATTAAAATACCAAACCAGAACTCAAATTCTTTTTGTTGGACTGGATCTTTAGATTGATTGATTGTTTAGCCTTCCATGATCATTATCAATGTAAAAGCTACAAAATTTGTATGAGAAAAATAGAAGAACAAAGATGGAAGGAAGAAAAAAAATAAAGAACAATGAAGAGCAGTTGAGAGAAAATGAGAGAAAACTTTTTAATTCAGGAAACTTCTAAAAGAGAATACAAAAAATGTTTGTGCTCAAAATAAAGTGTGTCTCTTCATTAACTAAAAGGATGAGTCATGATTAGGCCATCTAATCTAACTAATTACTAATTACACCAATTCAGAGCCCAAAACTCGGGTTCCGACTTACAAGCCTAAAATGACTCTCAAAATGACAGAATTGGCCTTGGTCTATCTCTGACAAAATTGTAGATCTTTTCCTTATCTTTTCAGGGACTACTCGTATGCGTAATTTGAAGTTTTTAGAGCTCTCTAAGTCCTGCACAAGGAAGATAAGTCAAATAAGAAATCCAAAAATAACAATAATTATCAATTAAGCCCACTTGTTTACCTAAGACAAACTGAATTAGACTGAGAAAATAAAAGTCTAAAAAAAGTCAAATAAGCTAATAAGAATAGAAAAATAATAAACTAATAAATCATCAATCACACATCCAAGTCCATATAGGACTGGATTCCTTAAGAAAAAGGTAATAATTTATTATTATTATTATATAACTTTTAATAATCATTCTATATATAAAAATAATAATTAATCATTCTTTATGGAACTAGTTAATGACTTAATAGATCAATTTTATGATAAATAATTGCTGTTTTGAAATTTTTACTTTCAAATAAAATATTTATAATTAAAATGTACTTAATAAAACATTTTTAGCCTCAAAGGTCTCTTGTTAGTCCTTTACAATTTACTAAGGGCATTTTAGTTATTTCACACCGATAATTTTTGTTAGAATTTTTTTAGAATTATTTTTTAATTATTCTAAATATACTTTTAAATTAAAAATGAATTTGAAACACACTTATCTATTTTTACTATTTTACTTTTCTCAGAGACAGTAGTCATTTTAATCATTTTACGAGTCTCGTCTTGAAAATATTATTAAAAAACTAATCTGAATAACTATTGTTAATACGAACGCAACCATAATTCCTATCTAATTTTCCAAAAATAAATGCATAAATAAAAGTAAAATAGTCGAATTACGTAAAAGTGAGAATGTTACACACACACACACACAAAAAAAAAAAAAACATAACATAACGTATACGTAGAAAAAAAAATACATATTCATGCAAACAACAAATCAGCATATTACAAGTAATCCAATCATATTGTTAGCATATTAATTAGCAATAATGGCATGCAAAATATCACATATGGATTAAAATTGATGTGAGTCTGACTCTACTTCATGGAGCTGATGACAAGTTTCACATTTACATAATCTTTGTCTTCTAACATAGAAATAAACACAAGACTTTCTGGTTCAAAAACATGGTACATGGAAAAAACCATTTGGCAGACACTAATCAACTTGTGAGTAGCGTTGCATTGCATCAGAATATTCGTGTGGGGGTAGATGAGTTCTACACACATGGTGTATATGCATCATCAACATGATCCCTTGTAGAAATTTTGCGTCCAAACGTCTCCAAGTTCTTTGACCTCTACTCATTTGTACTCGTATAAGGAATGAAACTCCACAAGGTATTAAAAACTTTTAATCCACTTAATAAGGTTTTGAACAATTTTCCTCTGAAAAAAAAAAGGTCTCGAACAATATTGATTCAGTTCCAAAGATTTCTCATAAGTTATATACATTATACCCAATTAAATTATCATTTATGATTAGTATTAATAAGTTTTATTATAAAATTACATAAGGTTCCACTTGAAAGTTTTCATGAAATATTGATCATTAACTAATATTTCAATCTTTATTTATCTTAAATTTTCCATGACATATTTATTTTTCAATTTTTGTTTTTATTTATAAATTACTAAAATTTCTAATATTGATTCCTTAAATTGAAAAATCAATTCCAAGAGATCGTTAATGTATTTTAACATAATTTTTTTTACTAAAATTCTAAAATATTATTAAGTTCTAGAACATACGTTTCTCTAATTTTTCTAAAGTCTTAAAATGTGAAAAGACCATTTTGCCCCTAAGTTTAGTTAATTGGACTATAATGTGCTTCTAATTAACTTATTTTAATTCAAAAATTATTTTCTCTTCAAATTTGACTTAATTAAATAAGTGTCAAAACTAATCTAGATTAGGTTCTTTTTAACTTGATCTTTTTCCTAAGCCTATTAACATTTTATTAATCAATTTTAAATATTTAAAATTAATTTGATCTCTATATCTTTATTCAATAAAATTCATGAATGCTACCGCCTTTGTCAAACTTCATATTTTTCTTAGGTTTTCTTAGGGTTTTATGTCCAAAATCTGAACACTTGATTCTACTGGCTCTCAAAGTCCAATTCGTTCCTACTTTCCAATAGCTTGAAAATTAGGGACCGTGTCCAAGGTTTCATTTTTTAACTTATAAGGCTAGCTTATGCAAATTAAATGTTAAAGATTAAAGCTTTATAGATACAAATCACCAATACCATGACAACATAATATATATCAAATAGCAACATTTAAACATGATTAAACAGCTTCATATCCAACCAATATATATCACCAAAATATACTAACAAATTCATAAAAATAAATTAATATGACAAAAATAGAAAAATCAAATATTTTAATTTCAAGGAGAACTATGCATCAAAAACATTTTTAAGCATAAAACCTTTCAAGCAGAGATCTTTAGCAAAGAGGACATTCGACCATAGTAAACAAAGACACAAATATTTCTCAAAAATAATAATTTCCCTTATCCCAAAGAAGAGCTTTTGGTTTCTCGATAGGTTCCTTTAAGATTAGTGCTTTCCAGCTCCAGCTACCACGAACAAGAGAGAAGAAGATGAAAAGGAGATGGAGGAGATCGACAAGGAGACAATTTTATGCAGCCCCAAATAGCAAAGAAAACGGGAGGAAGCTTACCATGGTTGAAGAAGGTGAAAGAGAATGGAGACTTGAACCAAATAAAATGTTGTGGCCTGTGGGTTGAAGTTTTTGCATTGGTGAGTTGTAATGGAGATGTGGGAAGGCTAAAATGGCTTCCCTTTGTGGATGATGCATTTCGGACATATGAGAGAAAATAGTGAAATTAAAGAAAGTATATAGCAGAAGAGGACTAAGTGAGCAACAAGGAGAAATTTGGTGTTCTTAGGGTTTAAACATTGATGGAACTTAGATCCAATTAATGGGAGATCACAATTCAAATTTTAGATAAATTGGTGCAAAAATGTACGCGTATTTAGCCAAATTTTTTCTCACTCGACCATTTCAAACTACCATCTATTTATTCTTATTTATATATTTTATATCTATTTCTTCTAATTTATCCTCTTTTTATCCTTATGTCTAAATTAATTCATTTTCAATAGTTTTTTTTAAAAGAAATTATTAGTGATTAAAATAACTTTATATCACGGTTTAAATTATTTATTATAAATATTAAATATTATTAATATTTCAAAATATTCATTTGTTATAATTTTTTAATTATACAAAAATAAATATTATCCTACACCATCGATATTATAAAATACTAGTATATAAATAAGATTTAAATACATTTTTAGTTTCTTGTAAAATAAACACATTTTGATTTTGGTCCTTGTGAAAAAATTCGTTGATTTTCATTTCTATAAAAAAAAATATAATTTCATTATTTGGCTCATTAATACTTGTTAACTAATTATATGTTTAACGAAAGGTCAAATGACCACACCAAGTGACACTCATTAGTGTTTGTGGTACTATATGTTAGTGGGTGACAGTTCTAATTTTTTTTTTTTTTTTATAGATCCCTAAGATGAATTTTATTTATTTATCTTAAAATGAATGCCAAAAATTTTTTAAAAAATGATTTCAAATTTTTGAGGAATGAAAATTAAAAAATAATATTTTACAAGAACTAATTTCAAAATTCGCTTATTTGCAAGGACAAAATATAGTGATTTTAAATTTAGAATAATAAATAATTTTCTTCATAGAATCCAAAATCAAAATCCACTCATTTTATTAAAAACTAAAATTTCACCCATAAAAAAGTAAAAAGTAAAAATAAAATATAATTTTGCTACTGTCACGAGTAGATGCATTATTTTAAGTTTTAACCCCTCGTATCCTTTATTTAAATGATATTGTGGTATATATATGTTTTACATAAATGTTCCCTTTATTTCTTGTTTTATTTGACAGTGTATGCTTAAAAAGTCTAAAGGAATAACGTCACATAAGTAAGACAGTTACTTCTTTTGAAACCGATTCACCATGGCGGTTACCTCGGTCTTGAAATTAATGAAATTATTTATAAATTATAATTAACTTAGGCAACGTTAATTATAAGTTTATTTCTTCACATAAAATCATTTATGGTATTTTTTTTTATGATTTTTTTATCTTTTCTAGAAAAAGTTTTCTCGGTAACTTTTTTATATAACTTATTAATAAAGTCTCATTTAACAATAAATTGTTAAATAAAAAATATCTAAACCCCTTTAATCTATTTTAAGAAAAAGATATTCACATAAAAAACTTATTTACTTCATATATAATTTATGATGTTTAGTAACTTTAACAATGCCTTTTATTTCAAGTTTTTTTTTGCAAAATTTGGTTGTCTATTGATATCCCTTTCATAACTCTAAAGATTTTCTAGTGGCAAGAAGGCATGCATTTTAATTTACTCTAGAGACATGCCAAAGAATCTACCCTAATTAAACCCTCCATATTTGTCATTTAATCACCATAATGAAACCTTTATCACCTTACACACACACACACACACACATATATGTATAATTCAAATCAAGACTCAAGCAATATACAACTTAAACATATTTTCATTACTCACTCTCCTATAGCCTCCACCCCTTATTCTTCTCTCCCCGGTTGGTATTCTTAGAAAACTATTCCGTAGAAGGGTGTTGCTTTGTGAATGGTCTTTTTCGTGATCTTCCACAGCTTTCTTGAACTGTGTTGGGTGAGGCTTCTCCAAATGAAGGTTTAAGATCCCCTTTTGCAACAGAAATTCTTTGAGCACAATTCAAGATAGCTGTGGAAAATCACTGAGATGATCTAGTTCATCACTTCCTCTTTGAATTAAATTGTTTTCTATGTATGTATCGCATGACAACTACATGTATGCCATTTTTTCTTTCTGCACAATCTATACACACATATCCAGATTCCCTTTTTTTTTCTTCAGTTTTTGGTGACTTGTTCTTTTCTGTTGGCTTATCCATACATGACCACTCACTTGTTCTGCCTTAATTTTGCTTTATTAAAACTAAATTTTCATTTTTTGTCATGTAACTAACGTGATCAATGTAACCATCTTGGCTGGCAGGATAAAATTATGAACATCATTGTTGTTGTAAAAAGATGTATTTTTTTTTTATTGACTCATAATTTTATCTCACTTGAACATGATTATTTTATGTAAACAATACTTGTGATCTCATCTTGCATAATCAAAAAAGTAGTTGAGGGATGAAGTCGGAAGTGCGAGACTTTGTCTTCAAGTGAAGAAAAGAAAAATTATGTTTTACTACCATTTGTTTTTTTTTCTTTCAAGGTACAACCATGTTTGTAAATTACAGTGTCAGTTACATTTGCAATTTAAATAATCAGAAAAAAATAGTGAACAATAATGCAGGTGACGTACGTAGATGCAATTGTGACTGCCACAGATTCTGAAACATGCAATCATGTTTGGAGTCACTTCTTTCTACCTAGTTTTTTCTACTTCTTTTAATTAACAGTTTTTCTTTTAGTTATATCAATATGCAGCTAAATTATTTGGAACATAACTTACCCTTCATATTTTTTTAACATATAATGCCAAGATATAATATTACTATTAAGCATGTTTGGATCTACCTTATATTTCAAAATTGCACCATTTTCACATTTGCCATAGAAGTTTATTTGGTTAACTTCTGATTTTCGCATTCTATATACACGTTCTCAGCTGATGGACTTGGAACCAAACACGTACTTAACTGGCAAGCACTGTTGCGTTAAGTACTTTGGCCCAATTGCATCAGACATGTCACTATGACTCTTGTTAAGATCGTGATTTGCACTAATGAACAAAGGAGAAAATAATTTTTTGTTTCTTCCTTATCCAAAATAAATAATCATGTCTTTTATTCATTTATTCTTTATTAATTTATTTGAGGTTGTTGGCCAAGCCAGTTGTATATTCTGGAGTTTTCTGTACCATGGCTTGTGATATAATTGTTGCTCTAAAACTAAAGCTGATAACTTTTGGAAAATAATTCATTTCTTTCTACCCCACTATATTTTTTTTTTGTTCCCAAAAAAGAAGTTATATATATCAACACTAGAGGTTGAGCACTGAGCTCAGCAGAAGTTTCAAATCCCACTGAGTGGGTGGTGACAATGAAAGGTGAGGAAGGATTCCTTCTAGGAGTTATGTATGTATGCTTCCTAAAATTCAGATGCTATTGATCCCAAAGCAGAATCAGCAACAACCAAACCTATCACTTTTCTCATTATTGTTGGAGTTGGAGTTGGACCACAAGAATAGTTTTGAGAATCATTGTTTTCTAGTGTCGATATATGGATGGGGAATTGCATCCACTCATATTGTAAAGTATTTTATATTAATTATTTATTATTATGAATTGTAAGGTGGTGTCCATTTAAATAATTATTATTATGATAATAAATTTTATTGGAATTTTAAAAAAAATTGATTTTGCTAGCTTCAGTAGAGATGCAAAATTTTGTGACATGTAACAAACTTCCATCTTCTTTTGAAGTTTATGCTACATCTCAGGCTTTTTGTTTGCGTGTAACACTTAAAAAGTATAAGATATATAACATTATCTTTTTAATTTAATAATTGAGATTTAAATTTAGTAATTACAGAGTACTTCTTCAGAATATAATATGTATTTTTTTAATCATTTTCATTGATGTGAAATCTAATCATCTATATTTTGCCCTTTGTGTAACTAATACATAATTAGACAACCAAATATCAATTACAAATATATATATATATATATATATATATATATATATCATATCTCTATATAAATTATAAGATAATTGTCGTGAATCTTGGTGTTTTCATAAACTATTCTCTAGTAAGGATGCTTTTAAGAATTTTTCTTCAACGATAGTGTTTTGAGTTTTTTTGTCTTAATTCTTTTTTTTTTCTTTAATTTCAATCCATCCTTCTCATCTTTATCTTTAAATTGTACTTCAATATTTTTTTATAAAAGACATTATTAATAATTAAAATAATATAATTTGTTTATCATAAAACTAAAATATAATTTATATGTTCAAAAGCATTTATTTATTATAATTTTTATTATAATATAATTTATATATTTAAGAACTATTTATTTATTATAAATTTTAGTTATACAAAATAAAAAATTTGTATATAATAATAACAACAACAACTCGATTAACTAAATTGATCATACGGTCAAGATTAATAATACTATTCTCACTCACTTGTTTGTGTGGAAAAAAAATTAAAAATCATTTTTTTAAATAGTGTTATAAAAAGAATTAAAGAAAGTTCAAAACCATTCCATATAGGACTGTCTGTCAATTTAATGTCACCAGAAAGATATTTGGAGTATTATAAAAACATACTTTTCCGTCTTAAAAAAAATTATATAAAATATTAATCATTTTACATGAATTTATATATTAAAATTCTCTAAATTAATTTACCAATAAATAAATAGAGCGTCTGTCAGTATATAAGATCCCGAATCACAAAACAGACAAAGAAGCAGTTTTGTGTCAAAGCATGTTTTATGCCAAGCATGGATGGATGAACTCAACTGATGGGTTAAACTAGTTATAGAAATATTGACTTACTTTTTTACAGGTTGATAGAGAAGTTAGCCAACTAAGATGAGTCAGATCAATTTATGCCAACCCGCTTTTTCTTGAGAAAATATGTTTATTTTCCTTGTTTTGTTATGAACTTGATTTTTTTATTTTTATGGTTTTTTCTTTTTTTTTTTTTTAAGTTTGTTATTATGAATTAATATGTTGTTTAATTTTTTGTATTTATAGTTTTCGTTTTATATAATTTCTTGTTATTTTCTAGCCTTTTTTTAATAAAAAAATCTCAACTAAATTTAAAAAATATTAACTCGTGATCAGCTCATAAATTAACTCACTTAATTAGCCAACTTGTTATGGATTGAATTGGATTGTATTTTTTTTTCACTAAAAAGAGAAGAGTTAACTCACTTTTTAAGTAACTCTTAGTGAGCTAATCCTGAGTTCCTTTGACATCTCAAGGAATGATGAAGACCGTTTTTGAGAAAATAAAAATAATAATCAATAATCTTAATTACATTTTTGGTTTTCATATTTTTTTTTATCTACAACTTAATTATAATTATTCGAATATAGTAATTACATTTTCCAATTGTTAAATGAAATTTGTCCGATCAGAATTAACAATGGAATGAAATGAAATTTATTCATTACTAGTAAAAAGAGGCACATTAATTGTGCCTTTATTGTTTCAAATGAAAATAAAATAAAATAGAAACATAATGGAGATTGAATAACAGTACCTTGGTTTTATTTTATTTTATTTTGGTAACTAATAAATTTTTAATTTTAAAATAAATGCATGTCGATAAAGAATTTTCGTTGACTGATCACATGATTAATAAAGTGTCACATCTACTTTTTCTTGTCAGATTCATTGTATATACATTAAGTATATAGGGAAATTGAGATCTGCCAAGGAAACACGAGGCTTATTGCTCACATGTAAAACCTATAATACTTTACTTGCAAGAGGGAAATTGACTTTAATCAGTGAAGTAGAAGTTTGAGTAATTTATCTTTTGTCTTATTTAACTGACTTAGAAGTATTCAGGGATGAGTCTTAATGCTTGTTTTTTTAGTTTTTTCATTAGAGAAACTTGTTTTAAGTAACTGATACGTGTATCTTTGGTTCACAACAGTATAACTGACCAGGTTATATGTTTATAATGTCTTTACTCTGCTTTCTCTGAAAGGTTTTCTAATTGAACTTGCCAATCACCTTTCAGCCATATGTTATTTTTTTTATTAAAAAAAAAACGGATATCTACATCAGTTCTAAACACAACTGATGTTGAAAATACCTCTAAAACATTAATTTTGAATTGTTTAGTAATAATTTACATCGGTTTTAGTCAAAATCGATGAAGTCAAAACCTATTAATGCATTTCCTATATCAGTTTCTTCTTTAACTGATGTTGAATATTGATTTTAACATTAATTTTAAAATTGATGTTGAAAGACATTTTCAACATCACTTGTATCAACATCGGTTCAAAACCAATATTAAATGTCTCTTTTATCTAATTTTAACTCTTTTTATGTAGTAGTAAGTCCATATCAGTTAAAAATTGTTGACTCGACAGCCAAGTTATTTTTACGAAAAGTATTTTTTTTCAAAAAATAAATATTTGTTGAGTACCAAAAAAAAGTTAGTACCAAAAATTTATTTAAGCACAAAATTATTAAAAAGTTAATTCTTGTTGTCATATTGCACCATATAAATTATTCCATCCCTTCTTTGGAGGCGGCCTTGGCGGCAACGACCATGAGTTATAATAGAATCTTGTGTTTGAGCAATTGGAAGCATTCAATTCTAGTGAGCAAGTCAAAACAATGTCGTAGAGAGCGCCTTCAAGGTGGAAGTGGTGGGAGATGAAATCGACATCAAAGTGTAGAAATTTGCATGAATTTGAACAAACACAACATAGAGAAACATTAAGTGGTGGTGAAACAACCTAACATTTTAATATAATAATTGTTTTTAGCTTTAGTTTTAAAATATTAGTATAAGAATTAATTTGAATTAAAATGATTATGATAATATATATTTGGAATGCTTGTGTTATGATATATCAAATATAGTTGAAATAATTGAAAAAAATTATGTTTCTTTTAATCATAGTTTTAAAAATTGGTTTAATGATTGATCTGGTCATGACACTGATTCAATGATCGAACCGTTGGATCATTAATTTACCTGCATGACCTGGTCTATACTAAACAAAATTAAAAAATTTACCTATCTTAAAAATATTTAAAAATAACATGACAAATTAATACAATTTCATAGCATAGATAATTAGATATCAAAATGTTAAAAAAACATCATTGTCCAAGTTTAAACAAACAAGTAACAAAGATCATAAACATAAATAAATAGTTAAATAATTTCAAGTTCAACATATGTTCCTAAACAAGTTCAACTTTTTTATGATCAATGAGAATAAACTAAGTCAACTCCTCACTATTACAAACATTGCTTTTTACGTCGGTTATTTACCCCATTTGACGTCGGTCTTAGACCGTCTTTTTACTGAGTGTCGTTGATAACTAACACTTTCGACATCGGTTGACGAACTGTCTTAGAAAGTCGAATTCAAAGACGGTTCTTAACTAAGAACCGTCTTCATTTGTCTCTTTGAATTTTTATTTTTTACATGAAACGAATATGGTTTTAAGCTAAGAACTGTCTTAGAAAGTCATATTCTAATAAGATTCTTATCTTAGAACTATCTTCATTTCATGTATAAAAAAATATTCAAAGACACAAATGAAGACGGTTCTTATCTTAGAACAGTCTTCGTTTCATGTAAAAAAAAAATTCAAAGACACAAACGAAGACGGTTCTTAGAAAAGAACTGTCTTCGAAAGTCGCTTTATAAGACGGGTGTCAGTTACAACCGTCTTAGTTTCATATAAAAAAATTCAAAAAACAAACGAAGATGGTTCTAAGGTAAGAACCGTCTTTGAATTCGACTTTCTAAGACGATTCTTAGCTAAGAACCGTCTTCGTTTGTGTCATTGAATTTTTTTCTTACATGACACGAAGACGGTTCTAATATAAGAACCGTCTTAGAATATGACTTTCTAAGACAGTTCTTACCTAGAGCTGTCTTCGTTTGTGTCTTTGAATTTTTTAGAGGGTTTTTTTTATAAATATATATATAATAACCAGAAATCGATACACACATTATATTAGTTGCGGTCATATGATCAATCTCAATCGAGCTTACAAATGATATAAAATTAAATAGCATTTCACTGTCCATTCTAATTTTAACAATCGCAAAGTTTCACTAACAAGAATAATACATATCATACTGTAGTAAGAAAGAAGTAGGTTGTATCATATATCAAGCTGTCTAATTGAATCTACTAGTCAAAGAATAAAATTTAAAAATGATGTTATTTTGTGATGCTAAGTATAGTGCTAAAAAATATGTCTATAAAAATAGATGTTGGCTGATTTGAGGTCTTTATCACTTCCTTCTTTTGCAAATACCTCAATCCCTTTGCTATACTTTCCAAATGCTATCATCATCCTTGTTCTCCAATGAAGGGGTTCCTTTTTCTTGATCTACACAAACATGTGCCATCAGACTTAATTTGTTACATGCATATCAAGGAAAAAAATTTAAAAAATATTATTATTGACATATGGCATAAGTGTGATGAATATGGATGCAAACGACATACATTATAATGAAGGATTTTTCATTGCAGAGGGACAAGGGGTAGGAAGCAAGGAGAATTTCAAATAGTTTGCATAAATTTTTACTGTTTAGTTTATTATCAAACTTAAATGTATATATAATATTGTCTTTTACAATGTTTAGGAGGTTTCCACAGAAAAACAAAGGCCATGCAGCGTGATATTCACCATTTACAAAATATAAAGAATGGCATACCTTGTTTGATATGTGATCAAGAAGGGCTCTAATAAGTTAAGGTAATGATCAGGATTCTAAAGAATCCACTTTGCAATCGTGCAAAATTTTGATGGGCAAAATTCAAATCCTATCAGAGTGAGATAATCAGAAACTTCTATATATGTACATAGAGACAATTGTAGAAAGCATGCACACAAACACAATCATTCATCTCCTTTTTTCTCATTTTATATATACACACAACAAGTAAAACAAAAAAAAATGAATAGAAGAAACACCATACACTATACCTAAAATGATTAGAGAAAAAGCTATACTTAGAAGATCTCTCAACTCAAAGAAATTTTCATTAGACTCTTCTATACTTGGAACAGCCACCTGGCATATTGGTCCTGAGGTCTTATCCAACACGCTTACAAACATTTTGGAACTTCCCAATATGGAAATTCAGATGAACAAATTCAGTCAGAGGAAGTAAATCACATTATTTTACCCATGTATACATCTAAGTTGAGCTAAAAATTGAACTAGTTGTATTTAACATGTTTATGATCACAGATAGATTATTATTTAAGACATTAAAAATACTGCAATGAAGAAATAGATCAATGAAATTGCAGGAAACAGATCAAGTCATGAAATTATTAATTACCATTCAAATAGTGATTTCACACTTTCAATATGAGGGTTCAAGATTAAAAGAATAACAGGGAGACATCAAATTTTTTGTACACCTTTAGAGTTCAAAGGGACAAACATGTGAGGCCAGTCGACTAGAAAATGATACAAGGGAAATATTCTCTTGCATCTCATTCAAGATGAGACTAAAAGAATCTACAGAAAGATCTCTAGACAGTAGTTAATATGAATGTTTTAAGACATTCAACAACTTCTCTAATTCCTTAAATGTAATAGTCAGTATTACATTAGTTAATGAATATTGAGAAAACAAAATGTAGTTCGTAATTGTTGGCCATGGGAAGGAGCAAAGGTAAAATCACTAACCACTATGGCACATAGATCCTGACACTCAAAACGATCAAATTGAAACTCAATATTTTCACAGAAAACCTTGTTCATCTGTTCAGTGATCAAACTTTGCAAACTAATCATTCTTCCAAGCAGCTGTGCATCAAAAGATATTTAATCACATGAGAGTAATTGCAACTGACTCAAATACTAATTATGGCATCCAGCAGAACATACACGTGAGTGTGTGTGTGTGTGTGTGTGTGTGAGAGAGAGAGAGATCATATAAATAGAACAACGAAGACACCATGAAAATAAAAGTTTATAACTGGTGTAAGTATCAATCTTAGCCTTCATAATCATTTTCTTAAACAATCTCCATTAGTTTGTTGCAGTATGTGGCATTGAAGATGATCAGAAGCTATTTTTCATGCTTTTGACACCAGAAGTTTATACAAGAATAGTTGTTATGATTAAAATGGAATTACCCTATAAACAAAATATTGAAAAGTAAAACAGCTACCAAGATGTCTTTATTCTCTCAGTCAACAACTTTAAAGAAGTTATAAAATAGTTAAGCTTTGTTCACTTAAACTAGGGCTTCAATCAAGCGTTTCCAAACCCTAGTGGGATAGGGGTATGTAATAGCATGTACATATATTTCCCAATCCCCCCACCTTGGGCTATTTTCATATCAAAAACTTGTTAATCTGGTAGTATACACACAGTTTACACTTTAATGCACCAAATCAAATGATAGAAAAGAAACATTATCATAATGTAATTCATTCACATTCACACTAGTTATTTTAAGCAGCATATTGAGCCTTATGGGTTGCACAACATACTTTTTTGCATCGTCTGAAGCAAAGGGGAACGAAGGATCAAGCAATTCACTGCAAAATTTAGGCCACAACAGTAAGAAAAAAGGTTTGTTGCAATTCACTGCAACCCTAACTTTGTCAGGCATTATTCCCCGAATCGCTACAGGCAAGATTTGTTGCATTAGCATGTGGCAATCATGAGACTTCAACCCAACCAATTTGAGATCATTCACGGAAACAAGACTCTTGATATTTGAAGAGTATCCTTGTGGGACCTTTATACTCCGCAAACATTGACAAAAAGCTTTTTTCTCCTTTATTGACAATGTGTGACATGTTGGGGGCAAATAGGTTTGGCGACCAGTACTAATTGGATGTAATTGGTCGCGTATACCCATCTCAACCAGATCATGGTGACTTTTCAAATTATCCTTGGTTTTGCCTGTAATGTTAAGTAGGGTGCCTATTAAACTATCGCAAACATTTTTCTCAACATGCATTACGTCTATACAATGCCTTACATCAAGATTGGCCCAGTATGGAAGATAAAAAAATTGACCTTTTCTTCCAAATGTTTTTGTCATTAGCATCTTTCTTCTGGGTCTTCCTAAAGATAATTAAGATGTCCTGAACACGATCGTGGACTTGGTGTCCAGTTAAAGGCTTAGGCGTAGATTGTTTCTCTTGACTTTCATAAAAAGTTTTTTTCAATCGACGATACGGGTGATAAAGATTCAGAAATCTTCGATGCCTTGTATATATAGTTGTCTTTCCATGTTTCAGTTGGATGAAGGATGTGTCTTTCTCACAAATAGGACATGCATGATGGCCCTTGACACTATATCCACTCAAATTCCTGTATGCTGAAAAGTCGTTAATGGTACAAAAAACCATGGCACGCAACACAAAGGTCTCCTACATGTTGCCATCAAAAACATCAACCCCGTCTACCCATAATTTTGTTAAGTCTTCAATCAATGGTACAAGATACACATCAATATCATTTCCTGGCTGTCTTGGACCAGATATCATCATACACAACATAATGTATTTACGCTTTATGCACAACCAAGGAGGAAGGTTGTAAATCATCAACAACACAGGCCACGAACTATAGTTAGTGCTAAGGTTACTGAAAGGATTCATTTCGTCTGAAGCTAGAGCAAGCCTTAGGTTCCTTGGCTCGTCACCAAAGGTTGGATACAAATGATCAATTGTAGCCCATTGTGGAGAATCCTCTGGATGTCGGAGAAGGCCATCAATTTTCCTCCGATTTGCATGCCAGGTTAGATTTTTTGCGTCCTCTGCGTTAGCAAACAAGCACTTGAACCTCGAAATTATTAGAAGATACCAACACACTTTTGCTGGTCGACTATTATTTCTCAACCAATCATCAGTACATTCATCGTCATTGAGTTTGTATCGTGAAACCCCACATGTTTGGCAATTCTTCAAATCAGCAAATTCATTTCTGTACAACACACAATCATTAGGGCATGCATGGATTCTTTGGTACTCCATTCCAACGGGACATAAAATCTTCTTTGCCTTGTAATGATTTTTCGGCAAAGTGTTATCTTTCGGTAGCATTTTCTTTAACAAAGATAGCAAATCCGTGAAGCTTTCGTCACTCCACCCAAATCTTGCCTTCAAATTAACCAAAGCTAAGATCGCTGACAATCTTGTGAAGGTTAAGCAATCTTCATACAAAGGAATCTTCGAATCACTTTGTAATTTGTCATACACAGGTGCATGTGCTTGTTTGAAAATTCTCTTCTCCAAGATCACGTATCATGTCTTATATACGATCTTGTGCATCTTCGTGAACCTCGACAGTTTTCTCGACTATTGTCCTATATGGAAATTCACCATGCCATATCCATTTTGTGTAACTCGGAAGGATGTCGTGACAGATTAGATGTGTTTTAATCTCATCGATTGATTGTCGTCTCCCTTTCACACATTTAAGACATGGACAAAAATAATTTCCACGCAGAGAAGGTGCATTATGTGTCACAAATTGTAGGAATTGTTCAACACCATTGCAGTACTGGTCACTAATGTGGGGTGCTCTCATCCAAGTACGATCCATGGTTTCACTTAGTTGTCATTTTCATTTTGTAAATCTTCTATGCACGTAAATGAAAGACATAGTCAAAAAGGTGCAGCCTTACCCCATTCAGGAGGTTATATTTTATACATGATTCATACATAAAAGTTAAGTATGGTTGGGTTAATTTAATGAAATTTCGACAGCATTTCCCATTGATCTCGAAGTACACAACATGAGAGCGGTGACTTGTCACCACCTTCATGTATGCACTTAGAGAACATTATAAAATGCAACAAACCAAAATGTCATTAAATTAAACAACTCATACTTAACATATATGTACAAATCATGTATAAAATAAATAACTTCCCAAACTATCTAAACGGACAATTCAAGATTCAATTCAACGATTAATCCAAATTATCCGTAGTAATCATCGAATTGAACCTTAAACGGGGAACTAAGGTTGACCAACTATGCATTGTATGTTATAAGTAAAGGTAATTGACATATCAACAAACATGTCTAATACACAAAACACTTACACACACGGTACATACCTGAAAAGATGATCAATAAAAGTAACAAGAGAATGCGGTGATGTCGACGGTGGGAAGGAGTTAGTATTTCTTGGACATAAACAAGAGGACAGAATCCTCAACGTGCTAATTGAGTGAATAAGAAAGACCTAAAATAAAAAACAATAGTGAGTATGAAATTGTTAACAAATACAATTATGCAAAATTTAACAATAATACTGAAACACACAATTATGCCTCACATGTATGAACAAAACAAGTTGATTTTTCATTGAGTGAGGCAATAATGAATGTATTATTACTGATCCAGAATTTCATAGTTCAAAGGGTTGTCAAGTGTATGAACTAGGTGGTCTACCAAACCCAACTCAATATAGTGACAATGGAAAACCAGCGTTAATACATACATGTGTATTTTCATTTTTATGAATAACACACGCCAATCTCACCATTATGGTTTAATCAGCAGTTATTTTGTCAAAATTTTGAAACTGTGCAACATTGTCCAATGGACAAGTGAACTCAACACACATCACAATACTACATAACCAACATCAAAATTGCAACAGTTAATAAGAATATAATTGAAAATGAAATAGTAACCACTGTATATCATGAATAAAACGGTATATGATTTTAACGTGTGTAGCCACTTTTTATTGGCTAAAGCTGAAAAGATGGCACAATTTAATTATTCAATGATGTAGACTATTCTAACTTGTCTTTAGTTTAGGAGAAAAGATACAGTTGTTGGTCAATTGTTTGTCACATCTTTTTCTATGTCTTATTGGAGAAATCAAATTATTTGAGGTTTGTCCAATCACACAAATCAGTGGCTCATGACTACTGAAACTCGAAACTCAAGTATATATAATGAGGTGCATGAGGCACAATATGTTGCTAACTTTTTTATATGATATACCGATAGTGCTGTGTTCCTGCGACTCTCTTTCTAAAGGTTGCTATAGACAACAACACATACGATAGAATAATGAATCCGACCTTCACTCAATATGGTAAAACTGTAATCAGTATTAATGAGTCCAAAATCAGAAGATGAGAGGGAGGTTTCCTGAAGCTTCAATAGAACAACTCGTGAACTTTACTTTATGCTCTTTTATAGTTGATTTTTGACTGTTTTCACTAATGGCCAACCCTGTAATTTTGTGATTACCCAATGACTGTATGAATTAATACACTTTCACCCTAGAATAGTATTAAACATGAAGAGGCTATAAATGACACAGACTCAAAATTTTGCATCAGATGGGTGGCCTCACAATTCCTTGTAGTGAATATTCCCTCCAACTTGTAACTTCTCACTTCAAGAACACTTGACACAATAAGAAACTGACAAAGATTAGCATAGACATTTTGTACAATAGATTAGAACAGCTAATCAAAATACAAATTCAAATATCCCCTCCTTGTAATGATGTGGACTTGTAATGGATTGAAGTGATTATAATGGGAAGTAATGCTAATGCGTGGAGTATGACAGGGAAAACAAAGGGCATGCAGGAATTGCATTGCATCTATCAGATAAGTGAGAGTCGAGTAAGACAATTCAGTGACTGTGTTTTAGATTATTATTGATCATCATCAGGAAGAGGGACCACCACCACCAAAATTGAAGGGCCAAACCAATAGACCCCAAAACAGGTAAAGCAAAAATTGGCTGATGAATATGGAGTGAGTGAGTGGTGACAATAGTAGTACTTGTTAGGTGTGAATGAATGACCCAATGACTCTGAGTGAGGCACAACGTGTCAATTTCGCCCCATACATGTATCAATATGTTTTTAAACTCACCATATTTGTACCAAAATATTTATTCAACTAATAATTTATTTTTTAAAAAAAAATTGCCTCATCAGTTTAATAATTTTTTTCTTTTTAATTACATTTTAATTTTGAGATAATACTTAATTTTTTTTCTTATCTAAACTATAATAGAAATAATCATATTTAAGTTGAATGAGATTATTAAGAATGATACAAATTTTCTTATAAGTATTAATTGTATATTTAAAACTCAAATCTAAAAATTTTAATTAAGGTCTGATGATAGATGTTAAATAAGTATGTATATATGTTAGTATTAACATATGTATATATGAGAAGAAAATGTAAATAAGGGATATGGGGAAACAGCGAGTGAGTGTGCACAAGAGAATCAATGCACAAAAAAGACGAAGGAAGGATGAAGATGAAAATGAAGATCCTTTGTCATTGTCATTAGTGTCCCCTTGCCTGTCCTCAACATCATTACAACTCACACCAGCACCAACAGCTGCAGCCTTCCTAGTTGCCTTTTTCATTTCTGCAGCTCTCACCCTCAGAGGTTTGTTGCTCATCATCTCTTTCATTCTCTTAGCAATTTCCTTACCTTTCACCACCTCTTGTGCTCCCTACCCCTACTCATGAGGCAAAATCCCCACCCCACTTATCCTTGTTGTCTTCGAAGTTATCTTTTGATCCCCACTCTGCCATGATAGAATAAACACTCCTTCCCATACAGTCTCTATTATTGAGTTCCACCCTCCATGACTCACAAACCCTCCATTGAAGTGTGCCCTAATATCTCGATCTGCTCCACAAACTCCTTCACAACTACACCCTTTTCCTTCACCTTATTCATCATCTCACTCCCCAACACTTCCTCCAAATCCTCCTCCTGTTCTCTATCAACCACCTTCAACTTCACCACCCACAAATAACTATACCCACAAATATTGTGTTTGAATCAACTCCCAATTGCCAATCATATCATTTTCCTATATTTAATTATTAGTCAGAATGTCACTTTTATTATTTACTGGTACTTTATAAGTTCTGTATTTTTTGTGTCAGTTTATTATTTCTTGAGGTTATTAAAAATGGATATTGTGTTTCTCAAAATGAATTCAATCTAAGAAGTTCAAATTTCAGATGGGCCTCAACTACCTATGAAGAAGTTGGAAGAAATTGGCCAAGGGAAGAAAGAACTCAGAGTTGAAGTAAGCATTATATGGAGCATTCATCACCACCATTTGCTAAGGCTTAAAGGGTTATGTGCTGAAGGGTCTCATACACTTGTTGCTTATGAGTACATGGCCAATGGTTCATTGGATAAATGGATATTCAACAAGAACAATGACAAATTTGTGTTGGATTGGGATACAAGGTATAACATAGCACTTGGAACAGCAAAAGGACTTGCTTACCTACATGGAGATTGTGACTCATAGATTATTCATTGTGACATCAAACCAGAAAATGTTATCCTAGATGACACCTTCATGGTCAAGGTTTATGATTTTGGTTTGGTTAGCTCATGACACGTGAACAAAGCCACATTTTCACAACACTAAGAGCCACTAGAGGCTATCTTGCACCTGACTAAATCACAAACTGTGTCAACACGAAGAATGTTGGATACTTTACATAATAATTGTTATCCAATATATTTTTATATAATTTTAATGTAAGATGTTGATAATTATTAGTCATAGTAAAGATTATGGTAATGCATAGTAGTTATACATAAGCAAGTACAAATAGAAACTTATCGAACCTATTTGTGTAATCTCATACCATAGTAGTTATGCATAATAATTATACATAAGCGTGATATAATCTCATCCCTTAGTGGTTGCTGGGTAGGACAAATATGTAAGTTAAAAAATGTAGCCCCCAAACCCACAATATACTGGTGTTGAAGTTGAACATATGGTCATTCGTTTTGAAGGTTTTCATTATATGTTACTCAGCATGAAAACATAGGAAATTACGAACTATGTCTAACACCAATTAAATCCAAAATTCTTAATTCCAGAAATCTTATAATATGCTCTTTTGTCTATATATTTAAAATCAATATAGATATTCACTAAATTCAAGTTGAGTACAGTCAACACTTAGAAAATAATTTTTCAAATAACTAGATGCATATGAATAAGTGATATACTATATGTCATTTAACTTCTTGAAGAAGATGAATAAGTTTTTAATAAAATAGGACCGTCAGTTTATTTGAGTATAACTTATTTTCTACTAAATACGCTCTTGCCTTAAAATCAACTTGTGACAAGTGGGAATCTAAAGCTGCCGGTAGTCACATCTTACAAGACAATTGAAGTATGTTTGGCATTCCAGAAGTTTTAGTCTCTTCTCGATTGTGTTAATGTTCATTAAAAGGTTTTAAGGTACAATGATGAATCTTATACAACATTGCTATCCCCTGTATAATCTTATAAAAACAAGTAACTTATATTCATCACAGATAAAAAAATGAAAGCAACATGGGGCCATGAACAACGAGCATACCTTCACTTCCAATTTGACGACGACGCCACACCAGGTCGAAGCGACACGCGAGAGGCGCAACTGAGCCGGCCAATGAGACTGAGATGGAGGCCACAACACCGGAGGCTCACTTCAACAGAAACATAGAGGCCACGACGGTCAGGGGGTGAGAGGTCGAGTGCGCTTGCCAGAGAGGGAGAGCACACTAGCTAGGGCACCAAAATGAGTTTGTAACTCAAACAAGAGACAAATACTGTTAAAGCAAAACGTCGTCGTTCTTGAATTTTTTTCAAAATTTCCAAGACGGTCGTAGCAAAAATGACTTTGAATACACCAAAAAGAAGACGGTTAAATGAAAACCGTCGTCGTTTTGAACATACAAAAACAGGTTATGCTAAAACCGTCTTCGAAATGTTCATTTAATTACAAAATTGCCACCGCCCTCCAAACGACATCGATTCCGCAACAACCGACTTAAAATGGCTGTCGTAAAATGCACCTTTTATAGTAGTGCCTTCTTCATTAAAGAACTCAGAAGAATTTTCCATTGTAACTTCTTGATAAACATTATTTTCATTTAAATTCATGTTTACCATGGATTGTCTTGTGCTTCATCAACATCATCATCATCCAAATTTAAAGGACCTATGACAAAAAAAAAAAAAAGATAGAAATTAGTAATTAGCATTTAGAGATAACAAGTATGAAACAACTTTGAAATAAAAATATGATTAAAATATACCAATATCATATGAAAGTGGTTTGATGGTCATATTTGCAAGGTCTTTGCGTAATGCATCAACCTCTTCATTGGTTAAGAATGGTAGTGAATCATCCATTACCCAATCAACATGGTCATCAAGTGTTTCCAAATTAATAGGATCATAGCTTTGTTGTCTCTTTTTCCTAAGCACATGTACAAATATGTAACCATGTGTAATATAGAAAGATAAACAATAAAAAAGAATAAAAATATAATAATACCTATTTAGGTTTTGTAGTATTCTTGCATGAAATTATTTAGGTGTTTGATATAATCGTACCAACATGTAGCTTTTACTATTTGTGAGGTTTAATTTAATTTTACAAAAAGAGATATTGTAATGTATAAATCTTTACTGGTTGCATATTAAATCTTGCATTTATTTGAAAATTCATGAATCAACTTGTTTGAGTTTTGTGCTTAGCTATCATATACATCAACTAAAATATATTTTGATAGGTGTGTGTTTTATTTCATAATTAATTATTAATTGACTCATATGATGCTATAATTTGGGGTATGACTTTGTGAGTTAATAGTGTGCATGAAATTAAAGTATTTATTTGATAGTTATCTAGAATGATGTTTTGTAATTATGTGTGAATTGATCATCATTGTTTGAGAAGTGGTGGCAATGTATATTTTATTCTGAGATTTGAATATGCTTGAGATACCTCCGTTTGGGATTAGAAAGAGATATGAGATACTTTTATATGTGATGAAGATGAGATAATAGATACCTCCATCTGGAATGGGAAGAGATTATGGATACCTCCATCTATGACGGAGAAGGAAGTGAAACGCCATTACATGAATGAGTTCATAGATCCTTTGAAGAATCTGATATCCACATCGATTATACGAACGAAATGGTTGAGTCTAGTGATTTTGTGAATCATTAAGTTGTATTGTGACATTTGTTTGTTTGTTTGAGAATTGAATGTAGTAAAGTGTTAGTGTTTATTGACTGGAATGTTATTTGGTTGCCTGAATAATTTGTGGTTGTTTATAAGTATGTATATATTATTTTTAATTTAATTTATTAGATATCATGGTTGAATTTTTTGGTTATCGTGAGAACAACACTATAATGAACTTTTTTAGAACTTATTTTATTCATTAAGATTATCATCTCATTAAAATTATTAGGAGAATTAAAGACTTAATAATTACTAAACAAACTTTATAGATGTTCATATTTGAGAATATAACTAATTATTTATGGAAGGACTCATTTATTTGTAATATTTAAAGTATTTTAAATCATTAAAATTTTTAAATTCTTATTTTATATATGGATATTTTAAAGTATATTTTTATTATGAGTTTTTATTATAATGAAGGGTGTTACATGTGGGGGTGAGTTAGGATGCATGGCAATTCATTCTCCGTTTGTCAGAATAGAAGAACAATGCACTTTGAATAAAAACTCACTTTCCAAAATTTTGTTTAGATGGCATCTAACATGTATATATCTCCTTCACAAACTACAAGAGTAAAAAACTAGGATTACCTCGCAAAGACAACGAGTTAAAAGATGTGAGCAAAAATTGGTGTGATATAATGACGATATTTTCTTTTTAGACCCTATAGTTTAAAATATCAGATTTTGGTCATTTATAATTACATTTTTTTAATTAACTTTTTTGGTCTTTACTATCTAAAATTGTTTAACCACGTTACATTTAGATCCTTTAAAATTTCTACAAAACTAAAATTGATCATGAAAAACTGCTGAAAAATGTAGATAATTTCAGTTTTTTAGTGGTTTTAAAGTAAGTGAATAATGTAACAATGTTAAGTGATTTTAGATAACAAAGATAAAAAAAAGTTAAAAATTACAACTACAAGACGAAAATTGATGTTTTAAACTATAGTAATTAAAAGGAAAATTTATTGCAACTATAAAAATATAGAGGATAATTAAACCTAAAATAAAAAAAAGGTAATACAAAAATGGTTTATGGACATTATGCGTGTGCAGGGTAGTTGTGTTTTTATGTATTTACGGCGATGTTGAATGATCAATTTGATGTTAACTTATATTTTTTAATAATTAATTTAATATTAAATTATAAAATTCAAGTATTAATTTGTTATTAATTAAGTTGTACGTAAGATATAATTATCATTTTTTTTGTTTTTATAAATTTAGAGACTAAATAAAAAAAATCATTTTCTAGGATTAAATTATCACTTTAGAGGTTCAATCAAATAACTTTTTCTTTTTAGATTCAATAAAATAACTTGGATTTCATTTTAATATGCTCAACTTCATCACAGTTTTTTGTAAGTGATCTCAAATTGTCGTTTATTGTTCTCCCACTACCAAAAAAATGTCGTTTATTGACTACAATTGCTGTAGTGGCGATGCATTGCGCTGTCACGATGCAGTTACACACCACCATAGAAAACCTTGCTATTGCAGTCCCTCGATGCATTCCACTCATCGAAACATAATCCGATGGAATGCCCGTACTTGTTTGTATTAGGAATCGAAACGGTTCTGCTTGTGGTTTCTTTCTTCCTCGCTGGCAATGAACCCCAGTGCAACGCAAAACGACACTTACGTTGGGTGTTCAGTGTTCTGTTTCGCAACACAACAAAACACAACGCAGCATAAACAAGAAACATGGGACGGGAGATTCAACAAAACCAGAACCCCTCTGTATGTTTCGTTTTTCCTCAGACACGTGTGAGGGAAACACACGTACACACACGCGCTGCACTTGCGGCTTCAATTGTCACGTTAGCACTTAGCAGTTCTATCATTAGAAGAGAGAGAAAAAAGTAGAAAATGTTTGAAAATCCGTTGCAAAATTATACTTGAAGTAAAAATAATTTGTCAACGGAAACATGATTGGTTTCCAGTTCAACTAATTCCAAGATTAAATCCAATTGGTCCCCTGCAAACTAAACCCAAAAGGAAGGGTACGTGTGGATATTTTTGTAAATTTCATTTTGTCACCAATGTCTGTTTATATCGGATATCCAAACATGCATTCAGAATTCTTATTTTTGCATTGATTTTATTTTTATTCATTGGATTTGGATTGCAACACATGTTACAATATTTCCAATTATAAACCAAATATGCACTATATACACTTCTACACAGGGCCGGTTCTGGGTCCATTCAAGGTGTCCAACCGCATAGGACCCCAAAAAATAAGAGACCTCAAATATTAATTATTGTAATATATGTTCAATACTGAAAACTAAAAGAAATGGTAATACTTATTTTTAATAACCAAGGGGTCCAAGGTTCAATTCTCACCAACAATAATTTTTACTACTTTTACATTTCACCCAATGGGGAGCTATAAAAATAGTGTTTGGTAATATTTATTGAGCAAAGTATTTTTCTTATTTAAATGAATCATTTATTTTTAAATTGTCAATTAAGGACCCCGTTTTCTAAAAAAGAAAAATATTAAACAGGGTCCCGAGAAAGTTTGCCCCGCCCCTGCATCTACATGCACTTTGTGTGTGTTCTCTCTTTACAATTATAATTTCATTTTTTTAATTCACCTGATAATTTTTTTATTAAAGAATTACACATAAAATTGAAATAAAACTTTGATGTTTTTTCTCACATACTTCCTTTGGACTCATTTATAAACAAAAATAACTAATTTCACATTAACTAAGAAAGTTACTTAACATTATTTAATTTTTCTAATCTCAAGTAAAATATAATATTATTTTTAAAATGTCTTTTATTGGAACTTGCTATTATGAATACAAATGAGTTATTGAAAATAAAATTAGAATTAAATAAAGGGTGTTTTAGGAATAATATCATTAAATAATGTAAATTAATATTCAACATACAAAAATACTTTTTTATTTATATATGAGTTCAATCGGCATATCTCTTGCAAAAACAATCTTTTTTGAACTACGATTAGACACTAGATGTATACACATTTTCATCACAAATTTAAACCTTACTTCATCATATATTACGAGAGACTAACTTTTTCCACTAAACCTAACTTCCATTGGCAAATAAGATTGTAATTGAAGAATACAAATAACACCTAAGAATTTGTACTAAAGTTTTGTCCTGATATTAACGTGTGCTCTGGTCTCTTTAGACAGCTTGAGTTACTCCAATCTCATAATGGGAGTTCTCAATTCATGAATTTAGTAATAAATATTTTGAAACAATTCTTATTTTACACAGCTTCTTAATTATTAGGTACTTGTGATTAACAGTCATCAAAATTCCATACTTATTCTAGATGTCTACATGATGATCATAATATTCAGTTGCTATATACACTAGGCCAAGCAAGTTCTTAAAGCACTTGCCAAAATATCCTGTTATATTTAATAATTTTTGTCTAAATATTCATGTAACAGACTTCTTAATTTTCTGTTTTTCATACAGAAAGTTGACCAATTATTAGGTATATGTACAGTTCAATTTTATTTTTAAGAGTAACACTATCTACACAACTGGACAGGTAGCTCCATCCAATTTTAGGTTACCCTGCTTAAAATTGTATGATTGTTCCGTTCCTTAAAAACGGACGTCCAGCAACAATGTCAGAAATCGATGTATGATCAAACTCTCTCTCTCTGAAGGTGTTTATGAAGATTAAAACAACTCCAAGAAGAAGATCACAACACAAACGAACCACAAATTGGACGTGGGGTGTGTGCACTGTGAGAATGGAAAAGAGAGAGTAAAAGTATGTGTGTGTTTATGCTTACTGTCCTACGGAAAAATAAGGAAACTATGTCAATTCTTGATCATGATCTTCCAAAAGATGAACAAATATTCTGGATATTCAATGAAGAAATAATCCTCCATATCTTTCTTGATTTTGTAATTATTTAGGACCCAATCTCCCCTAATCTTGCCATTAATAACCTGATACCAACTGCATTGGGCTCTTTGGCCTTTGGCCCAATATAAACGTCCGTAACAGTTGCCCTTCATCTCGGTTACTGAGTAATCTAAATGACCGAGGTGACTATATTGAGCTTTAGATTTATGACCGAGATAATTATCTCGGATAAGTCGGCCTCGTTATCGAACTTCTGAGATGTTTTTTCTAGATCTGCTTCTGCGGAGCTCGGATACTACGACTGCTTGTTTCCCTAAGAGCCGACCTCTTTTTCTGACCTCGGCCGAGATAATGAAGCGTTTTCTCCGCTAAGCCGACCCCTTTTCCTTGACCCCAAATTCCAATGTAATGAAGTATTCTTGCTGTCGTTTGGACATATGAAACGATGCGCCTCTCTGGCATTTAATACTCTGCCATTTCTTTGCACGTTCTAATCATGACTATCCCTTACCATTGTCTGTTTTGCCCCTGTCTCTTGGTTAACTGGTCATAATTGCCCAGTAATTAAGCACGTTTGTCAGTTACCCATTATCCTTATTTCGACGGTTACCATTTTTTAATTTAGTGGGTTTCGGCGGTTACTTTTCACTTTCATAAACCATACCTTGTCATTTTCTCCCACTGCCTCAAAACTTTTAGTTCATTTTCCTCCTGTTGCTTGCCTTTGCTCTCGTATTTGGTGCTTCATCCTTTCTTCTTCAAAGCTCCTCAATCCAAGTACCTCCTCTTTCCTTTATTTTGTGATTCTGCATTTCTTTTTCTCCTCATTGTTTTTTCGTTTTATTTTGGTGGTTCTCTTTCCCCTTAGACCTCTCTTTCTGGGTTTTTGCCCTCTTTTTCTATTCCTGTTCATCTTCATCCCTTATTCTTCCTTTCTTGAGTGTTCGAAGCCTGTCATAATCTTGTAACAATGAAACTCACTCCTGAGGAAGAGGCTCGTACTGTCGAGAGAATCACCCCTTATTTTGCCTTTTGGTTCTTTGGTAAACCCCTCACTGAGGAGGACAAAACTAAACGCTTCCTTCGAACCCCCACTGGTGGTTCCAAATCTTCAAAAAATCCTTTAGCTAGAAAACCTCCTCCTTCAAAAGCTGCAACAGGTTCTTCTTCTAAAGCTGTAGAGGGTTCTGGTATAAGGTCCAATAGGGAATCTAGGGGTCGCCCCCCTTCCTCTAAAGCTGTAGGAGGTTTTTCCTCTAAGGCAGTATCAAGTTCTGATATAGGGTCCAATAGGGAACATAGGGGTCGCCCTGTGACCCCTCCCGTCCTTCCTTCCAAGCCACGTCCCTTAGAGCCTTGTCCTGAGACCCAGTTTGAACCGTGCACGAAATGCATGGATAGATTCATGTATCTAGCCAGCTCGGGTTTTGACAAACATGCCGACGACGTGTTGGATGCGTGCCGGCATAACCCTATAATCGTTATTCCACCAATGCCCCGGCCCAGAACCGAGGTGCCAGCTGAAAGTATCTCGGCGTCGGCTAACACTTCACGTCTTGCCGTCAATTTTCCAGGTACCTTTGCTAATTATTTTCCTTTTTTATTTTGTCGTAGGTCATCATGGAAGTCACTTCTATGGAATTAATCGAAGAGTCTCGGTCGAGCGATTCCCATGCCGACATCCCCTTTCCAGATCTGATAGCCAGATTTCCTTGGGTTACCTATGAGGTTCTTAATACCTCATCTTCCATGAGTCTGGAGAGCATAACCACCCTCCCTGTGGGGAATCAAGAAGGATTCTCCATTCGCCATCCCGGCCCTCACGTGCCAATCTGTTCTTGTGCTGAACAGGGTGATTCTAGTTTTTTCTTTTTCTGTGCTGATGCGGTCACCCGCTTGGGTATTTGTTTTCCTCTTTCCGAGTTTGAGATGAAACTTTTAAAACACCTATCCCTAGCCCCTTCTCAACTTCACCCAAATGGTTGGACTTTCGTAAAATCCTTTGAGGATTTATGTGTAAACCTGGGAATCCCGTGCGCGGTTCCCGTCTTTATGTATTATTTTTCCACTCAGACTGGTCGTTCTGGCCGAAAGCCTTCTAACCGAAAAGGATGGACTTCCTTGAGGAGTCGTCCTAAGCGTAAACTTTTTCCCCTTTTTGCTGATTCTTTCAAGAGGTTCAAAAATAATTACTTTAAAGTCAGCGCCAAACCCGGCCAACAACCTTTCTTTCTTCAAGGGCCGGAATCTCCCAGGGTAAAGTGGAAATTTCCACTTTACTGGTCTCATGCCCATCATGAATTCCAACCTCCTTTCTACAATCGAGACGAGACCGGGTTGTCGGATGAGGACGCTTACTCGGTCATCCAGATTGATGCCTTCCGGGAAAGTCAGGGTTTATGTGAAATCCCACCTGCTCTTCTTGACTGTTAGTCTAATTTATAAAGTATATTGTATTGCTTTTCTATTTCTGTTGTTTAACTTATTTGCGCGGTTTTGCAGCTGCTGAAATGGAAGGCCAATCTGGTGATCTGAGAGCTCGGTCCCAGAAAACCTCTGGTGCCCTAAGGCCGGCCCCCGAAGTCCCTTCCTTCTTCAAAAAGCTCAAACGGAGGAAGATGACCAAGCCGGCCACGGAGACGGCCGTTACCTCGGTCGAAATGGTTCTTCCAATTTCTACCGTCCCGGCTCCTACCGCTTCTGATCTCACCCCTCCTGCCGAGGTCATCGTTCTTCCTCCTCCGCCTGCCCCGGAGACGATCTCCCGCACCCGGAGCCTTCCACTGTCGTGCTCCCTGAAGCTGCGAAGCTGGAGCTCGGCCACTTATGGGAACGGGGGGCTGAGGAGCTTTTTCCCTTCGTCCGGGCTCCCAAACATTTCTCCGACTCATCCCGGCTCTCTGAAGATGACGTCCAACTCCTCCAGCAGATGCAGCTGCATGCTTATCAGACTATCTCTCTTGTTGACAGTCTGGTCGCTTTAAAGGCTAGGTATCACAGGGGCAAAGAGGAGCTCACTGCCGCCAACGTCAAGATTCAGAAGGCCGAGGATGGCTTGGCCGCCGCTCGAATCGAGACTCAGCAAGCAGCGGAAGAGCTGCGGCTTGCCCGAGTTGAGTTTGAACGGGATCTTCAAGCGACCCGTTTTGAGACTCAGCAGGCCCTTGCCAAAGCCGCCCTCATGACCCAAAACTTAAACGAGGTGAAAACCTTGATTGAGGGGACCCAGGCAGAGGCCGAGGATGCTAAGTCCAAGCTTTTGGAGGCCGAGAAGAAGGCTGCCGAGCTTCGGAAGGCAATGTCTTCGGCAGCCGAGGACTCCTTCAACAACGTCCTCGCTCAAGTTTGATGCCTTAACGCCGGGATTACTCTGAACAGCGAAGGGCTGCACTTTCAATCTTTTGTTCGTGATGGTGCAGTCGTTCCTTACTTCGAGCAAGAGGATTCCATCGTTGAAGGTGAAGACTTACCCGAAGCCGGGGTTGAAGAGACCTCGGCTCCAGCAGGCGGCGCATGAAGGGCCGGAATGCCGGTTTTATTTTGTATATCTTTATTGTTTTTATGGTTATTTGAACAATTTTCTTATTCCAAACAATTTTTTATTTTTGGAAAATATTCGTACAATTATTTCCCATATTATCGTTCTTCTTTAGAACTGTTAAAGTATGCGTATTTGAATATTCATTTGGCTCCAATGGCCAAGTATAATATCGACCGACTTACACGATGGTTATCGGTTCTCGTCTTTCATCCCAAATTATCGTTGGTGTATCACGGCCACTTTGGACCGTGCCAACCTGATCAGGGTTTGGAAACACCTTTGATCCGCATGGAACGGTATATAAATATTGCTTAAAAAGCCTTAGTCAATGTATGACTTATAAATATCGGAATATATTTTTCAAAGGAAACTGTCAATTCATGACTTGTTTATTCATAAATATTGACTTTATTTGTCTCTATGATTCCGATGAAAGAGATTACATGAAGTGGGGGTGTCAAAACCGTCGGCCGCCACTTTTCTCAATTAACGGAAAACACATAGATAAAAACATCAACTGTAATATGTCTTCAATTTGTCGGCGTTCCACGTACGCTTGATTACCTTCTTATCCAATGTTTCTATCATGTATGCCCCCTGGCCGAGATTCTGAGCAACTCGGTATGGTCCTTCCCAGTTGGCCGCCAGCTTTCCATCCTGAGCATTCTTATTGCCAATGTCGGCCCTCCTCAAGACCAAATCACCTTTTTCGAAGGATCTCGGTCTGATCTTCCTGTTGAATCTTGGATAATATTTTTCCTTGTTCACTAATAAATCGACTAATTAAACCCATGTTTTTATAATCAATTCGGTCCCCCGATTGGATCGGGGGCAAACGGTTTTTTCCTCTTTCTCTATCCCTATCTCGTAGGTAGAGTGTTTGAATTAATAGAGAACCCTTTCTTCTGTATCTGGCCACTAACTGCTTTGTGACCACATCTCGGATATGTGCTTGAGCTCGGGTTTCATCTATCTACTCCAGCTCGCTGATCAAGGCGTCATTGTTAGCTTTCTCTCCTCCTTTGAGCATCATCATTCTCCTCCAAGAGGGCTGTCCGATCTCGACCGGAATCATGGCCTCACACCCGTAAGTCATTCTGAGCGGGGTCTCCTGAGTGGATGATTGAGCCGTGGTCCTATGCGCCCACAAGACATAGTACAGCTGTTCCACCCAACTGCCTTCGGCATCGTGAATTCTCTTTCTGAGTCCTTCCAAGATAACTTTATTGGCAGCCTCGGCCTGCCCATTAGACTGCGGATGCTCCACGGAAGAGAAATGGTGCTTAACATGGAAGCTGGCCATCATCTCTTCGAACCTCCTATCGGTGAACTGAGTTCCGTTATCTGTGACGATCTCGGCCGGTATTCCGAATCTGGAAATGATGTTCCTTTCAAAAAACTTCTGGACTCGAGCCGAGGTAATGGTGGCCAACAGCTCTGCTTCTATCCACTTAGTGAAATAATCGACAGCTACAATGAGCCATTTCAGCTGACCCTCTACCGCCTTGAATAGACCCAACAGATCCATCCCCCATTTGTAAAAAGGCCAGGGAGAGGTGATAGTTGTCAACTTGGACGGGGGGGACCATATTATCTTAGCATGCTTCTGACAACTCTCACATTTCTTCATATGATCCTGGGCGTCCGCCTTCATAGTCGGCCAAAAGTATCCAGCCCGAATAGCCTTTACTGCCAATGCCTTTGTCCCCATATGTTGGCCGTTGATGCCTTCGTGTATCTCGGCCAATATGTACTCTGCCCGGTCAGGCCCAACACAAAGTAACATGGGGGTGTGTGGACCTTTGCGGTACAGCTCACCCTCTAGAGTGGTGTATAGAACGGCATCTCGGATCAACTTCTTGGCCTCGGCCCCCACATTTGGGATTACCCCCTGCTCTAAGTATCTGATTATAGGCTGCCTCCAGTCGGACCCTGTTGATATCATCATGATGCAAGTAGGATAAGCCAGCTCCTGTTGGACGACTGTTCTATGGTTGCCCGCACCCTTGGTGCTTGCTAGTTTAGACAATATATCGGCCCTCAAGTTTTCTTCTCGGGGAATATGGGAGACGGTGACTTCATCAAACTAGGCAATAATCTCCCTGATCCTGGTCAAGTACTTGATCAGCAAGGGACCCTTGGCCTGATATCTACCTTCAATCTGGGCCGCGACAGGCTGGGAATCTGTGAAAACTTTCACCTTCTGGGCTCCTTGTTCTCTGGCCGAGGCCAGTCCAGCAATTAAGGCTTCATACTCGGCCTGATTATTTGCGTCGGGAAATTGAGCCGCAGAGACTGTTCAACTGATACTCTGCTCTCCACTATAATTCCTGCTCCGCTCCCCTTTGTATTAGATGATCCGTCCACGAAGAGGGTCCAGACTTCCTCACTGGCCGAGGTTAACGGGGTGAGCTCAACCAAAATGTCAGCCAAAGCCTGAGACTTGATTGCATGTCGGGCCTCATATTTCAAGTCAAACTCGGACAACTGTATCGCCCAATTCATCATTCTTCTTGCCAAGTTCGGTTTGTGAAGAACCTGTCAAATTAGCTGGTTAGTACGTACTATGATTGTGTGGCCCTGGAAGTATGGACACAGTCTTTTAGCCGCAACTAAAAGTGCAAAAGCCACCTTCTCCAACTTTTGATACCTTAACTCCGAGCACTTCAAGGCTCGACTTATGAAATACACGGGCAACTGAGTCTTGCCGGTCTCCCTAACCAACACGACACTCATCACCTCCTCGCCCACTGACAAGTACAGTATCAATGTCTCACCGGGTTTTGTTTTGGACAACACCGGCGGTGAGGAAAGGCACTTCTTGATCTCTTGAAAGGCGGCCTCACACTCCAGACTCCATCCAATATGGGCTTCCTTCTTTAGTAGCTTGAAAAATGGAAGGACCTTTTCTGCTGACTTGGGGAGAAATCTTGTGAATGCCACCAGTCTGCCGGTCAGCTGCTGCACCTCCTTTTTAGTTGCCGGAAACTTCATGTTCAGGACTGTTGCACACTTGTCCGGGTTAACTTCAGTACCCCTATGGGTCAGCATAAAACCCAGGAATTTCCTCGCCGTCACTCCAAAGGCACATTTGAGCGGGTTCAGGCGGATGTTGTTTTCTCTCAACCTTCAAAAAGTTTCCTCCAGGTCTCGGACATGATCCCCACTCGAATCTGTCTTAACAATCATGTCGTCTATGTACACCTCTATGTTCCGGCCGAGCTGTTAGGCAAAGACCTTATTCATCATTCGCTAATAGGTGGCCCCGGCATTCTTCAAGCCAAAAGGCATCACATTATAACAATAGTTTGCTTCTCCTCATCTGAAGGCTGTCTTCTCCCGATCTCTCGGATACATTGGGATCTGATTGTACCCGGAGTATGCGTCCACGAAAGACAACAGTTTGAACCCGGAAGAATTGTCCACCAGTTGATCTATGCTCGACATTGGATAGGAATCTTTGGGGCAAACTTTATTAACGTCGGTATAATCAACACATACCCGCCATTTGCCACTGGGCTTTTTGACCATCACCACATTGGACAGCCATGTGGTGTACTGGATTTCCTGTATGAATCCAGCATCCAACAGTTCCTGGATATGCTTCTCCAATGCTTGCTTTCGGTCCGGGTCCAGATTTCTCTTCTTTTGAGCCACTGGTTTTGCACCGGGATGCATGGACAGTTTGTGGCAACAGAAGGCGGGATCTATCCCGGGGATTTCTGAAGCCGTCCAGGCAAAAACATCTCGGTTGGCACTGAGACACTTCGTCAACTCGGCCCGTGTAATTGGGTCGGCAATCATCCCAATCTTGGTGACTTGGGTAGCTTTTGGGCCGATCTGAATATCCACAAGCACGCCTGCTGGCTTGGGCCTCCATTCCTCCACCTTTTCTTTGTGGTCGAGTTCCACCAAGTTTATGGGCTCCACTTACTTTCTATCCATTCTCTTGGATTCTTCTCGGCCTTCCTGACAAATCTGGAGTGATGAAGGGCCGACTCCACTTTCCTTGACAGCATTGAAACAACACTGGCGGGACTCCCTCTGATCTCCGCAAATAGTAATTACTTTGCCATTGCTCCCTATCATCTTCATCTTCTGGTGTTTGGTGGACATCAAAATATCCCACTTATGGAGTGTGGGTCTTCCGAGAATCACATTATATGGTAAAGGAAACTCCCCCACAACGAACTTCACTCTTTCTGATTTGAAGCCTTCCTTTGTTCCCAACGTCAGCCGCAACTCAATGGAGCCTCTGAGTGCGGTATTCTTGCCATTGAAGCCCGATAACACTGTTTGACACGGCTTCAGATCTTCTTCATCAAGGTTCATCTTTTTGAATGCCGCCCAGGATATGATATAGGCAGAACTGCCGTTATCAACGAATATCTTCTTGACTCGCTAATTGGCTATAGTCTCGGTGATTACCAGGCCGTCCTCATGTCCAGGCATCACATCCACCAGATCTTTTTTAGTGAAATAGAGCAAGGGGGCTCAGTCTTATCACTGGTGGCCTTGAACTTGGGCTGCTCCCTCACTGTCAGGACTTCCCTGAGGTACTTACGGCGTTGATTGGTCGTGTCGCCCCCTCCCCCCATAGCGCCGGTAATGACATTGCATTCAAACTCAGGTTCTGGGAATTCCTCATCATCTATCTCTTTTCTTTTCTCATCTCGGCCCTCCTGATCGTCATTGGGGTTACCTTTACGTTTTCCTTACTGCCCCTGGGTTTTAATCACATATCGCCTTAACTTGCCTTCCTGGATGAATTTCTTTATTGCATCCCGCAAGTCCCAGCATTGATCAGTGGTGTGTCCCGGACCATTGTGAAATTCGCAAAAGCGAGAATAGTCAAGGCCGGCTTTTTTGAACACAAGCCGAGGTCGATCTAATTTTTTCATCTCGGTCAAAGCCACCTCCCTCCATACTTGTGCCCGGGAAGTGTTCAGAGGGGTATATTTGTCATACTTGGTTTCATACTGTCCTAGCCTATGGCCGATATCTAGGTTCCTGTTGGGGGGAGCATGCCCGGGGTGTGGGCGATGTTTCGGTGGTGAACTCTTCCTCTTGGGAGCACTATTGGCAATCTCCATCTGTTCTAGCTCCAGATACTTCTTTGATCGAATCCTGAATTCCAGCAAGGTTTTAACCGGGTCCTTGTAGATAGATTTCGCCAACCGAGACGATCCATTGAGTCCAGCTGACAACAAGTGGACGTGCACCTTCTCCTCCAGGCCCTGCACTTGCAAGGCGGCCTCCTTAAATCGGTCCAAGTAACTCTGCAATGTCTCTCCCGGATGTTGGCAGATCTTCCCCAAGACAAACTCGGACTTCGGCTGTCTCTTGCTCGTCGCAAATATAATAACCAGGATTTAAAAAAAAAAAAATTGGGTCTATGAATAGTGCCGCGCTATTAGCGTGAGATGCGGTGCCGTTAGCGTGGGAGACGCGCTTAAGTGGCGCGGTTAGCGCGGGTTATGGCGCGGTTAGCGTGGGAATGCTCCAGAAAGCCATTTCTTGCGCATTCTTGGCGCGGATAGCGTGGGGGATGGCGCTGTTAGCGTGGAAATGCGGGCAGGGGCCTATAAAAGGCCATTTTTACGGATTTTTGGGCAAAAACTCAAATTTTCTTCTTCCCCGCGCCTCTTTCAGCCATTAACGACCAGAGAAGCTTCATATCTTCTCCATACTTCATCTAAACACTTTCTACCCAACTAGGAAAGTGATTAGAACCTCGAGATGAGCTAGATCCTAGTTTCAATCTCTTGA
>PYAF01000399.1:162172-173853 GCA_007407185.1 Glycine tomentella
GGCATAGTTGATGAGAGCATGTTGGCTCCATTCTTTTGTTACTTATGCCTATTGTTTTGTGGTTTTGTACCCTGAGGGGATTATATGTACATTTGTGTACAGAGGATGTATTTTCTTTGCTACTTCACCATGTATGATGTACAACTGATGTTATAATGACGTCATATTTTGTTTTGCTTCCAAACTAAATTGTTTATTTTGAAAATTTCTGCGCAAATGGATATAATGGAATGTTAACAAACCGGATGCATACGGGGCGTTACAGCAAAGTTGAGCAAAAACCTCTGGCCGAAGTCCTCAAAGTTACTGATTGACCGGGGTGGGAGTGTGTGAAACCAAGTTTGAGCAGCACCAATCAGAGTGATAACAAAGATTTGGGAGATTATCGGTTCATCAATCCCCCGTACACACATCTGCATGTCAAACTCATCAATGTGGACCTGCGGATCTTGACTACCATCATATTTGGACAGAAAAGACCCATCGAAATCCTCAATGAAACGAGCATTAACGATCTTATCCACAAACGGGCTATCGTTATGCTGTCCACGCTGATACTTCCTTCTATATACCTCGGTCCCTCCTCCGCCTTGGCTGGCCGAGATGCTCCTGACGACGGCTTGGCGGGATATCTCGGCCCTGAAGGGCACATTCTGCTGCTCCGGGATGAGTTCTGGCTGACGAGATGCTTCTCCTGGTTCAAAGTGAGGATTCTGCTCCGGTACCTTGGCCTCTACGTCATGTGCCGAGATCTCCATGCGGCCGAGGCGCTGTTCCACCTCATGTCTCCATCTCGCACAACAGTCATCTAGTTGTGCAATAACAATGTTCATGTCTTCTTGACGCTGAAGAACGTGCCGACACTCGAGTTGCTCGATCCGAGTCAAAATGGACTGCAGCGCGTTGTTGGTGAGGCGTTGCATCGACTCATGCTCCACCTCGGCCAGCCCAGGAAGTGGATTCCCTGATTCCCGAGATGACGCATTGTCCGAAAGTGCGTCTTCCACCAGGACAGAGAGCGACCTCCTACGCACGGGTGGGTCTTCATGCTGGTGTCTTCTAGTGTTTATCATGGTGGGAGTCGAAATTTATCGTTTCCAACAGACGGCACCAATGTTCCATTCCTTAAAAACGGACGTCCAACAACAATGCCAGAAATCGATGTATGATCAAACTCTCTCTCTCTGAATGTGTTTATGAAGATTAAAACAACTCCAGGAAGAAGATCACAGCACAAACGAACCACAAATTGGACGTGGGGTGTGTGCACTGTGAGAATGGAAAAGAGAGAGTAAAAGTATGTGTGTGTACCTTGCACCTTTGGGGTGAATGGCTATTTATGCTTACTGTCCTACGGAAAAATAAAGAAAATATGTCAATTCTTGATCATGATCTTCCAAAAGATGAACAAATATTCTGGATATTCAATGAAGAAATAATCCTCCATATCTTTCTTGATTTTGTAATTATTTAGGACCCAATCTCCCCTAATCTTGCCATTAATAACCTGATACCAACTGCATTGGGCTCTTTGGCTTTTGGCCCAATATAAACGTCCGTAACAATGATGTTCAACTGAACCACCTCTACAATGATGCAAAATTGTGAATGCAAGAGTTGAATGAGTATCCATAGATATTGTAAACAGATTTACTTTTGCCACAGAGAAGATGTACTTTGGAGGAGTGGATCACCAAATTGTAGGCTTTATTTATTTATTTATTTTTATGAGCACCACCAAATTGTAGTGTTGACATTGAAATATCAAGCTGTGCTTCATTGGCATCATTCCTTGAACTGGAAGCTGCATTTAGTATATATGTGGTGATTATTGTACCTTGCTTTAAACATGTCTGATACATGTCAGTTTTGTCTTCTTTATAGTCATTTCGTTCTTGCCTTTGCCAAAATTTGTCATTCTATTATCATACCTTAAATCATTTTTCAGCATTTAAATATTCAAGGCAGCAGAGTTCAGAAACAGATTCCATTTCCAATGACAGATCATATTCAGTGCAATTGCCTGTTCGTTCAAGCTTATCATTGGTTGCTGACAGTTCCACCAGATTATGGTAATGATACTGCACATGAGCCATCTGAACTAGGAAAATCAAATATTGGTCAGCATGAGAATTCGAAGTTGGCACAGATGATCTAACAATAGAGGAAGATAATATGACAAATCCAATAGAACAATTGATGAGAGTTTGCTTGTTGGTCAAGCTATAATAATTGGAAGGCATAAGGTAAATGAAAGATCTGTCAACTATGTTTTAAATAAGAACAATTGCAATGAAAATGGAATCGTTGAAAGTGATGGAAGAACTTTAAGAGGAAGTGACATGTCTAATCCTGGGGACCAACAAAGTCTGACATATTAGTTGGTGGCTAACTGGATCTCTTAAGCATATTAACAAGAGTTTAATTATTCACCATGTTGGAAAAAACTGTTTCGGTAAGCTTCTAAGAATTAGTATCCAACTATTAGTTATGGTGCAACCCAAAAAATATCTAATTCTAAGGTTCTGAATTAATCTCATGCTTGCTCTTTTGACCTTGCCGAGGGGCCTTGGTTAATCCCTCCATTAGGTCATTGCAATAAATTGAACAGGGTTCCTTCAACCATACAATGAAGGCTAGTCTCTGCAAAAATACTGATATAGAGAACCATATAGTTAGATTAAATCAAGAAGTAGCTGCAAAGGATATTCTTGCAACAAAAGTATAAATATTCATCCATTTCTTTGTAAATTAACTTATATTTTAGTTCAATGTACATGAAAAATTGTTAGAGATTATCTGGATTGAAACTTGAAACATATAGCTAGTATAATGTAGAAACCACAGAAATCTATATGGATTCTTTATGACGCGAATATATGCATACAAGCCTTGAATTTTTGTAGAGCAGCTAGAAATTATTTTCAACAGTATTAAGATCTAGAAGCAAAATCCAAAGCAGATATGAAAGTTCTCGTTAAACCAGTCAATTTCTCAGTAGTTCCCAATTTGAATTGAAGAAGGAATTATGTGATGCAGTAAATGAAAAATGTGAAGGCTGAGGTAGGTTATGGATCTTCATATGTAATTTGCAGGATGTTCTTCCTCTCGACAATTCAAATTAACTAAAGAATGATCTTAGAAGATTTGTTCATCGACAATATTAGATCGAGAAAACACATAGAGATACTATTACAAGGCATGCTCTTGAATTGGACATGTCACAAGAGATGATACTTCTTCAAAAACAAGTCCTTATAATTTTTTTTTTCCAATAAATGTTAGTTGTTACATTGTTAGTTTTTATTAGTGGAGGAATTTGAATCCACGACTTCTCTCTTCAACTACCAATTCAACTTTATAACTCTTGTCCTTTTAAATATATGTGAACTGAAAATGTAAATTGTTCTTACACGTCCTGAATTTTTTTACCAGAAACTCGCTGAAGTGTTTCTAACCCTAGTATTAGGGGCATGTGCAAAAACTAGTTCGGTAAAAAATCGAACCGAACTGGTTTTAAAAATTTTTAACTGGTTCGATTTTATATTTAAATAGTTAAATTGGTTTGAAAATCAGTTCAGAATCGAACTGGTTTTGAAATATTGGTTCTGAATCAAACTAGTTTTAACCAATTTTAAATTTGATTTTAAGAATTGAACTATTTTTTTCAAATAAAAAAATATTCAAGTAAAATCAGTTCGGTTAATCGAACCAGTTTTGTAGAAACAATTTGGTTAACCAAATTGGTTTTATAAAATAGTGCACTCTTTGTTTCTTGAACTGGTTCGGAAAAAAAAAAACTAATTCAATTTAGTTACGATAACAATCCGATTCAATCCAAACTGATTGTTTTGCACACCCCTACCTAGTAGCCCATATGTATTTCCATTTTAGTTTTATCTAAGGGTATACATTGAAGCCATATGAACCCCCACATTTTTTTTTATTAACTTTATATGTATGTCAAATACTAAAAGCAACTCCACTGATCATTGAAGGAAATCACTTGTGGATCTAGAAATATTTCTTAGCAGTGGTAAGAAATAATTTCTAATATTTTCACAAAAGTAAAATATCACAAGATACTACAAAATATATAATATTATGATAAAAGAAATCTAAAGTACTTAAACTTCTACAAATTATAATTATCCTTTATGCATTTTCATACTTTGAAAACGTTCTATGATTTTTTTATTGTCAATATTAATTTAGTGTGTGAAATGTAACGTACTTTATCAAAATAACCAACATTAAAATATAATTAATCATGTTTTCTTTATATATAGAACACAGTAAAAGAAAATCGTTCCTAAAAGAATTATACTATAGAAATTTCGAAAAGGTACATGTTTTACTCACATGTTGAAACAAGTAATTCAAGTTCTTCGTTATCTTTGTCTCGACAAAATTTATCTACTTTCTTCTTTCTTCTCAATCTTTGAGCAACTCACTGATGTCAAGAGAGACTAATTATTTGTGTGTGATTCTAGAAAAAAGAATTGTCTATCCTTATATAAGAGTTGTACATAATTTGAAATTATATATTTTGAGATTTATTTAACCAATCTCTCTTTATCTCTTATTTTTATTTTCTTTATCCAATTTAATATATTATTATACTAATATCTTTTTTTAAAAATATAACAATCTAATATATTAAAACAATTCAATCTATCTTTTCCTTTACTAAAAGATATATTTAGGTAATCTATATTGAAATAATTATTAGATTATCAGATTGTTTTTTGTATGGTTTAGGCTTGAGCATAAATTTTTGTATTGAATGGTTTACGTTAATTTTTGGGCTTTTAAGTTAAAAAATCAATGGAAAAAATATATCATTTTTTATGAGGGCAAAATCATTTTTTATACATATATTAACAAATTAAAAAAAAAATTGATGAGGGCAATTGCCTCCACAGCAAATAAGATGCATTCGCCGGTGAAGGAAATGACCTTTCTTTGCCTTCACTTTTTCTTTTTTGGTCTGAGATTATTGTGTCTTCATCAGCATCGTAAGCATAAAATCCGTGCACTATTTTAAGAAAAAATTCAAACTGGTTACATGTGCGTAAAATATCTGCATATGTACATTTAGAAATCTTATATGCACGATTAACCGCGGGCAAACTTCTACAAGTAATTAAAATACATAGTAATTGTATAAAAAGAGGACAAAAGATCAAAATGATAAAAAGGAAAGGTTAGATTTTCAGGAGGCCTTTCCAAATAAACCTTTGGCAGCAAATGAGGTTCGATCTCTTTTATGGTGTTTGGTGGAGGGGAGAGGGAAAAAAAATAGAAAAGAAATTATATGAATCTTGTGTAGATCTCATACTATTTATATTTTATTTTAATTCAAATATTATTTTTATTTTTATTTTTCATAGTTTCATCATCTCAACCAAATACAAACACAATATAAAAGAGATATTCATATTTAACGTGTTTTACAATGCTAAACATGATTCTCTTATGGAGACTGTAATGGGAAACACCCCAAAAAGAAGTACAATCTTGAAGTGTGGCATACATACCTAACTTATATATATATACTCACACAACATATTAAAATGTCTCTAAATTAGCAAAATGGTGCCTCCATTGGGTAAGGATGTTTGAAATCTTGAGTCTTGTCATTGTGAGACTCCAAACAAATTACAATTGTAGAGTTCTCCAAAGGGTCATTTATATGCAACCGTTTCTTCATGTGTAGTGTACAATTTGAATTTCCACCTCAAAAACCATTTTCTACTTGACGTGGCTCCACAAGAATATAAAGTGGCTTTCCATTAAGCTTGCTGCGTACCTGAAAGAAGGCTATGGTTTATTTCATTTCCATGATATGAAAAAAGAAAATCGAAAATAATGTTACATAATATTATGCGATATCATCCAAAAGTAATTTCAACATGGAACATTGCAAACTTGCTCCCTGCAAAATCCTTGTAGGGAATCCTAACAGAACCTATATATGATGGTAATAGCTTCACAATTTGGAAACAGAAATTTGCATATAGCAACTATGGCACATTGGTTCGGATATTTATTATATAGTTTCAAGACATACAACAAAATTAGCTTGAGCTAGAGAGGGAGTACAGTATATCATATAGTAGTTTTATCAAATATAAATGACGAGGACTCTTCATTCACTCGCTTAATATGATAGATAAAGAGTAGGTAAGTATAATCGTATATTGATAACATAACACCAACAGTTTGGGCCTACCTAGTATGAGCTCCATGAAGAGATAATTCTTCAGGAGAAAAAATATATTGGACTTGCAAAATTAGAAAAAAAAATATCTCCTTAGTGATTTGTACCACATCTTTAACAAGGATATAAATTGGCCACTCATGAATGATGATCATAAAACTCAATCTAGTAGGGAATACAACCAATATTATCAGTTCATTTTAACTAATTAAATATGCCAAAATAAATTAAAACTAAAATAAGAAAGAAAGTGTGATTTTCACTTTTATCTGTTTTATTATTTTGGTGAAGAACTTGGACTGTCAATAGCATGATGGAAATCTCTAAGATTAGCTAGCAAAATATAACTTACAAAAGCAATAAGTTAGCCATTACCTTAAGATCAGACAGACCAATCACACAAGCACACTCCACTACTTCAGCATCAGCACGTTCTACAAAATAAGTTGAAAAGAGCCTTAAAGCATTTTAGGGACAAAATACACACAAACAGAAAAGGCTCCTTTAATGAGTTCAACTGTTTTTGTTAAAAAAAAGCTGTTTGAAATTTTTAGCTTGTTTGGGAATCTTAGCTTAAATTTAGAAAAAAGTTTTTTGTCTAAAAAAATAAGCTATTTTTATGAATCTGAAAATTTGTAGTTTATGACTATTTTTCAACAGTTTTTTTTTCCTCTTTCAGCTGTTTAGATACTCTTTCACTATATAAAAGTTGATTTTCTTGTTGCATCCAAATGAAATTCAATAGCTTCAAAACACTTTTCAGCAAACTTATTCAAACAAAAACTTAATCTAATTATAATCAATTATAACAATAATCGATTATAATTTTTGTAGTTATCCCAAACACAAAGTGAGCGAGCATGTATCAACCCTTAATTTAAAGTGCATCATGATCTTAACTCATAAGAAATTAAGGCTGAATACATCTTTACTTGCTCACCGCAGAAACAAATTCACTTTAGAAGAGAATTTTTCTGGAAAAAGGAATATAGAACAAAACAGTTATCTCAACAATAAAGCCTGCATGTGCAGATCACCTAGAAGTCTAATTGCTGCTGACAGAGTTCCACCTGTAGCCACCAAATCATCGATAATTATGACCCGTTCATTGTGTTGGACAGTGCCAACATGCATCTCCAAGCAATCAGTTCCATATTCTAGAACATATTTTTCTGAAATTACTTCACCTAAACATGAAGCAAGTCAGAGTTTAGGCATGAACGTGAGGACCAAATTAATGCACAGGAACAAGTAGTTTAAATTGATAGACACTGCTAAAAGGGCCTAAGCTCTTTTTGATGCATTTATGTGTGAATAGCCATTGGACCCAAGAGTTACTTTCTACTTACATGATCAAATATTTACCAAAAAAATGAGCAGAAAATAAACTATTTCAAAGTAAGTAACTTCATTTTATATCCTGTTTTCATAAGTAGAATGCAAGCATGGCTAAGCAAGATTAGAATTTAGAAAATTTTGATTAACAAATAGTAGATATGTTGATAAGATTGCTCAATGAAGATCAAGAACACCATTAAAAAGTCAAGTTGAGCAACAATGCAGCCACAAACATCTATTCCAATTAAAAGGATGATTAAATACATATATGGCACTAGGGAACTTATTTAGGTACTTCCTCTCTGAACAAAAAATGTAAAATTTGGAGTCAATTGAGATTGGACAAATTAGTAACCCACAAACGCTAACAGTAAAACAGCACCTAATAAATAATGAAAAACCAAAGTATATGACTATGACAAGGCCTTTCCACTCAGAATAGACCTTTCCGTTCAACTGAAAATGATCTTCATTCAGCTTCTTTTCTTTTGGCCAAAGTTTGATATATTCTAGTTTTAACTTAAAAAAGATTAAGATTAATAGTAGTGTAGATCTCAATTAATATTCAACACAACACAGATATACCTGGTAGCTTTCCAGGTTTGCATAAAGGAACAAACTTGGCACCAATGCCTAACGCAATTGAGGAACCAAAAATGAATCCCCTGGCTTCAACTCCTTCATATAAACCAAACCAATTGTATTAGCATGTAAACCAATAAAAGCCAAAAACAAACCCTTTAGAAATTAAAATAGAAGAAGAACATGGCTGATGCAGAACATAAATTACCCAAAAAATTACTTTATCTTTCTCGTAAAAAAGTTCATAACACAGTAGTACTAACATCTACTCATGTTTCAATAAAAGAAAAAAATGTTAAGAGAATTAAAGATGAAAATATGGTTCTAACTTCTAAAAGGGTCGTACATGCAGAGAAAGTTGAAGCAAAGTAGAGTAGATTACCGGCAACAACAGAAATATCCATGTCTCTGTAACGATCAACAAAAATGTCAACCACGCCTTTAAACGCGTTGTGATCCAACATCAATGTTGTTATGTCTTGAAACATTATTCCTGTGGTTCGTTTAATTTAATAACAACAATATAATATAAGAAACAACTAATAAGAAAGGCATCATCACCATTATTATTAGTATTAGTATTTAGTATTGTCATGATGAAATTAAAACCTTGTTTGGGGAAGTGAGGAACCACTCTGATGGCTTGGGAGATTGTTTGAAGCCTTGGGTCTTCTCCCTTCTTCTTCGGTCCATTTTCTAGGACAAACATGTTGTGTGTGTGAGAAAAGTGTTACCAGAACAATTTTTGTATGCAAGTAATTGCAAGAAACTACTATTATTATGTGTTGTGTCGTGTTAATATTAAGGACTTTGAGGTTGATGTGTGGGGCTACAAACTTTGTTTGAGGTTGAGCCAACAACACCTAGAACACATTTAAAAGACAACTAATCAAGGTTGTGGGAGTGGCACGACGACACGAATTTTGAGCATGTGTATCATTAGATGCTTTCGTCGTTTTCGTTCACTTTTGTAAACTGAAAATGCCTTCACTAAAGCAAAGTCAAAACCATTAAAAAAAGATGGTTGGTGGGTGCCAAAAGGATTTTTATTTTGCTCCTTTGGAATCCTGGACATATTTGGTGGATAAGCTATCATATTTGGTGCCAAAAAATAATAATTAAAATTTAGTTTAAACATATATTTTAGTCCTGAGTGAGAGTTTTAGTTTTACTTCTTATGAAAAAATTCTTTAATTTTCATCTCTCAAAAGGTTAAAGATTTTGTTCTTATTTTCATACTACTATGTAACACTTGTACACTTGTTATAGGATTACTCCCTCCAAATTTAAATATAAGAAAAAAATTGTTTCATAATAAGTAAAAAAGCTTTGAAGTGATGATAGAGCTGTCACAAACATTTTTTATTTGTTTCTGTGCTACTTTGGTTTAGTCAAATTATAATATTATTTTAAATAAATATAAGAACTAAAAAATATCTTTAATTTAATAGATAACTAGAAGTAATAATAAAGTATTAATTTAGCTTAGCACGTAAAATGTATAATATTTATCATACTATACTATGATATATATTTTGATCTCAACACACATGTATTGTGACTTGTTGCACAATTTGAATCACTCGCTGTGACGTGCGGCCTTTGTGGCAGGCCAGTCCACGTGCATGAAACCCAGATACAGCGGACTTATGACTGACACGTCGGCCACGACAAATATTGATTGATATGTATGAATGTAGTTTTGCAATTACTACCATCTCATCTTATGAGAAATAATTATTTGTCTTTAAATATTTTATAAATTAATTAAAAATAATTTAATTTCTATCGGTACTTGATAGTGTTAAAAATTTCAAACTATCAATCAAATAAAAAAATTTGCTAATGTAAATTTTAAATTATCATTACAAAATTTAACAAATTTAATATACATCATAATTTTTAACTAAATAATAATAAAGTTTAATGGTGATAATTAATAATGTAAAATAGTTATAAATTTTATCTAATCATTTATCATTGATATATCTCTTTAAATAATTTTGTAAAAATTAATAAACTTATCATAATATATGATTAACTGATAGTGTAAAATTATTTTATATATTCATATTTTTCTCTCATATTAATATTTAAATATTTTAAAATCTCACAGTGTATACATTATTTACTTCAAAAATATATAATTATTTTTCAAAATTAAATGAAAAGTATGTAGTAAATTTATAATTATTTTAGTTTGATAATGCTGTCTTCTCTTTTTATAATAAAAGTTAAATTTAGGAACGAAATGTATAAAAGGTTTAATCATTAATTTAAAATTAGAACTGAACATTTAACTGGCTTGAGTTTTAATTAATCCGAATGAATCAAATAAATTATTTTTAAAATATTAATTTTTATGCAAATTTTTTTAATGAATTTTCGTGTGATAGAATGTAAACATTCATCCATATTTAACCTGGGATATAACATTATAGTTTTTAAGCATTATAGTAATATAAATAAATAAAAAGATATATATTTGGTCCGGTATTATTCAAAGTCATTAACATCTTATCATTGAATCCTCTTCTCTTTCACATGCAATTATGTTTTGTTTAACGCCTTCAATTTAAAATTTATTTTAAATTTTAGAAATTTTATTTCTTTTAGTTGAAAAAAAAAACTAGAACAAAAAAGTGGAAAGAGAGTAGAGAGTGTAATGAAAGAGAGGAAAAAGAAATAAGAAAACATAAGAAAGTGAAGAAAGAAAAAGGAGAAAGAGAAGAAAAATATATACTTTTTTTTAAAATTATTCACCTAATTAAAAAAAATATTTTACAGCAGTTAAACTACTTAACTTTTTAAAGCTATTTTTATAACTAAACTTCTTTTTCTAAAATAAAAAAAAAAAATCAAAGATATTAAATCGAAAACTACCTATGTGCAACTAAGGTACATACATGTTTCATTCAATACATGCATTTTCCTTGTTTCGGGAGTAAGAAAATAGACAGCCACCATTAATTGAGTTGTATATAAATAAGAAGATAAGGGATGAGGTCCATTATATTCAAGTCATTACCACCTTTACACTTCCCATCACATCTCTAAGATTACAGTATCCTTTATATGAGATATTCCAACTGTATACACAAATATGCGTTAATTACTTGTAAGAATTCAATTACACATTTGTTTAATAAAAAACAAATTGTATTATATATGACACCTTTATTGATACTCGAGATTGGTTAAATAAAACTTCCCAAATAAGTTAAGAATTTAATTTTAAATTTTCTTTTAAATTAAAGTGAAATATATTTTAAAAGATAAAATTTAAAATGAAAATATTGATTAAAAAAGTTCAATGTTATTATAATATGATAATTTATTACACACTACTACAAAACAGCCCTTTTACATCGGTTATTTATGGCTTTCTACGACGGTTGTACGACCGTCGTTGTCTACAGCGTCGTTGAAGTCATCATTTTCTACGACGGTTGTCGAAACCGTCTTTGTATCTCTTACTTTCTAAGACGGTTGTTCTGAATAACCGTCTTAGTATATGAACATTTTTGAAGACGGTTTT
>PYAF01000399.1:176008-232869 GCA_007407185.1 Glycine tomentella
CATGAAAGTGCAAATAAAAAAATTGATATGCATATATTATAGAGAATAAATAGAAAAGGATAAAATAGGAATTTCATAACTATTTTATGAGAAACAAAAAAAAAATGAATATATTATGGTTCCTATTAAAACCTTAAACGAAACTTAAAAAGAAAAAGTGGTAGCATTTAAAAATAAAATCATAGATAAAATAATTTCAAATTACTTATTTTAAATTATGCTATTGATACAAGATATTTATTACTTTTTCAGTGATTAATCTTTATTAGAAAATCTCATTGATCACCTTTTATGAAATTTCCTTTTACAATCATGTAATTTCAAATTGTTTTACAATATATATAAAAATACACAATTAATGGGCGAAAATTAAACTCTACAACAAAGAATCTAATTTTCTGAAACTTGCAACCAAACCGAGAGTATTTTCAGTAAATGATCACAAACACACAGCCAAACTCTCTCTCTCTCTCTCTCTCTCTACACACACACATAGGCAAACTCTCTATATACACTTGCTTTTGCTTGAGGTTTGAGTCAATAGTGGCTAGTTGATCCACATAGAGATATAGCTATCTTCTTTATCTTTAGAGAATTTAGGAATTTGTGTAGATGTTGCTTCAATTTCATTTCACAACACCTTACGTGTCTATCTCGTGAATCAAATTACGTAGTTTAACTATAATTGGTTATTGGAAGCTTGTAGTTAACTAGTTAGTGAACCCCCCTTTACACTTGTACATTTTTTACTCAATGCAGAAAATTCTTTCTACTTTTGTGTCTGATTTTCGATATATATGTTGCTATGGTATTTCACGATCCTTGATAGCTTTTTATATTTCGGAGAAGGTGACTCTTCGACAAGTCTAACATAATCGTACAAGCTGCCAAGCAATTTAATTGGTAGAAATCATGAATCGCAAAATCTAGCAGTGGAAAAAGGAATGCACATTGTGTGGTAGAAAAGGACACATCGTGGATATAATGGCTATCCCACCTAGGTTTAAATTCATAAATTCAAGAGCCTTTGTAAAGAAGTGCTAATTTAATTCAGTTCAAGATCCATTTTTCCTCGTTGAGGACAAATAAGATGTTTCCAACAAATCAAAGATATCTCTTTAAAATAATGCCAAGATTTTCCTAGATCCAAATGTGTGATTGTTCAAGATCCACTTTGTGTGCCCATGTGAACCTTCCAATTCAAGCCTCCCATTTCATGCTATATAGCATATTAGGCCATTAAAAAGGTGTTTAGATTTTTGTATATATGGATCCATGGATGCACATATTTGTCTCTTTTATTTAACCATGCCTTCTTTCTTTGTAAATATCTCATCATAAGCATCTTTTTATTGATCTCACACATTATCAAGATTGGTTCCTCTCTGGGCTGTATGATGATTTGTATAAGTAATTGCTTCCTGCACCTAATGCATAATGTAAAATTACATTTCAGATAGGTTAATCAAGAATTTAATGTTACGTTTTGGATTAGTTGTATTGTAAGCTTAAAAAAGGTGCAGAAAGTAATTATGAAGGTGCAGGAAGCAATTGTCATATTACATTTTGGATCATGTATTCCGTAAACTTAAAAGGGTGAAATAGGTGTTTCTTAAACTTAAAAAGGCGCAAGAAGCAATTTCCATGTGTACAATGCCTTTGATATGTTATTGTGAAGAATGTCACACATGTAGGGATGACAAAATGGGTCTGGCTTGGCAGGCCAGCCCATTTAATCCACCAAAAAAGGTGAGTTGGGTTGAAAGTGTCAACCCACTAAATGAAACGGGTCGAGCCAACCCGACCCGCAAAAATACGAGTCAAATGTGGGCAAAAAAGAGATATTAATTTCATAATTTGTATTTTTTTCCAGCAGGCAGCAGCTGACTTGGTGACTCCACTCCATCCAGTTGTCCTTTACTTGATTCCTCTCACTCTCACCTCTGGAATTTTCGAGAGACTCCGCTCTTGACTTCGTCTCCACTCACTCTCCGTCTTCGTGGTCCTTGCAGCCGCAAGAACGAGACCTGTCGGCATATCCACTCACTCTTCATCTTCGTCTCCACCGACGTCTCCAGTTGTCGTTCATCCCAGAAGCACCCTTTCTGGCTTTCTCACACCAAGCACCGCAAGTCCGCCACCATGACTCCACCACACCAACCACCAGGTACGCTTTGGGCTTTCTCACACTTATCATTCACATTTTTTCCCTGAGTGAACTTGTGATTGGAAGTCTGAAATCACGAATGAAGTTGTGGACTTGTGTTGTGGTTTCACATCCTGAGTCAATTGAAGTCCACCAAGTGTGAGTGGCGTATAAAAAATTTGTTCTTTTCGGTGTGATTTTCATGTAAATGCCAAGGGCATCCATATGGGCAGTATAATGCTTTGGAAGGAATATATATATATATATATATGCTTATTGAAGATGTTGTTTGTTTCATGGAAAATTCGATGTGAGTGAGTGACAGAGTGAGTATATATGCTTATTACATGGGTGGTTACTGGTTTGTGTTGGGACCTTGAGAAGTGAGATTCTGATGCTTGCTCTTATTGAATTTTGTCTTCTTTGCTTTATGCTTAATACGGTGTTGTGTTGGAGTACGGTTAGTGGATCCATTTTAGTATGGCTTGACATGGGAATAGTATGAAGAATGTCAGAAAGATTATGCTGTTAATTTCTTAATGCATGTCCAGATGTCCTTGCCAATTAATGCTAATTAATCTTTTATGGTCACAGAAGCACTTTAAATTTTTCTCCACTGTGAGAAGGCAATGTAGTTCATGGGTCGCTCAAGTTACTTGGCCAATTTATTTAGGAACAGGATAATTTCTTTGTGACCAAGCTAAACTTGATATAACTAAATAAAGAAATTTATGAATGTTTTTTGGCAACATCTTTTAATGATCATTCTTTGATAATGTTGTTTCCTGCATCTTTTAATGATCATTCTTTATGAACTATTTAGTGGCTGGTATTTTATTCTTTTTGTTGTTTTTAATTGATTTTCTGCAGTGCTTTTAAATAGTTGTCCCAAATTTTAATATGGATTTTGAGACTATGAATGAGCAAGATGTTGAAAATTTTGAAGTGCCTATTGAATTATCTTAAGCTGATGAACCAACCAAGAAGAAACAGAAAGCAACAAGTTCATATTGTTGGAACTTTTTCACTAAGGTAGAAGTGGGTGATGATGGGATAGAAATAACAGAGTGTAAGACCTATAAAACAAAGTATAAAATTGGGGGTAAAGCATATGGGACATCTCACTAAAAACGTCATATCTCAAAGTGTAAGGGAATTAAATTTGAAGATGTTGGTCAAATGATGGTAGACTTACAAGGAAAATTGAAGTCTCCAAAGTTAGATCAAATGGTGTCACGTGAGATGTGTGTTGCTACAATCATTGAGCATGATTTGCCATGTAAGTTTGTTGAGTATAAAAAGATTAGAAGTTAGATTAAGTATTTGAATCCTGATGCACACCCTATTTCTAAGAATACTGTAAAATCTGATGTCCTAACCATTTACAAGAGAGAAGGATAAGTTAAAAAAGGTGATGGCTAGTATTCCAAATAGAACATGTTTAACTTCTGATTTATGGACCTCTTGTACCTCTGAGGGTTACATATGTTTAACTGCTCATTTTGTTGATGCTGATTGGAAGTTAAATAGTAAAATTCTTAATTTTTGTCATATGCCTCCTCCTCACATTGGATTTGACTTGGCTTCAAGGGTTTTTCAGTTTTTGAAAGATTGGAAAATAGAGCAAAAAATCTTTTCTCTCACTTTAGATAATGCATCTGCTAATGATCACATGCAAAACATTTTGAAAAATGATCTGGGAACAAGTGGTTGGTTATTATGTGATGGAGAGTTTTTTCATATTCGTTGTTCTGCACATATTTTGAATCTTATTGTTCAAGAAGGATTAAAAGTGGCTAGTGATGTCTTACATAAAATTAGAGAGAGAGTGAAATATGTGAAGGGATCGGAGGGTAGGATGAAAAAGTTTAAAGAATGTATTCAACAGCTTGGCCTTGAGTCTGATGGTAGTGGGAGGCAATTGTGTCTAGATATTTCCACTAGATGGAATTTCACATATATTATGCTTTGTAGTGCTCTCAAATATCAACAGGCATTTGGAAATTTTCAATCAAAAGATCCTAATTACAAGTGGTGTCCTTCAGTAGATGAGTGGAGAAGAGGATAACAAATTTGTGAGTTCTTGTTACCATTCTATGATACTACAAAATTGATTTCAGGCACTTCCTATCCTACTTCCAACCTATATTTCTTGTAAATTTGGAAAATTCAGCGTGTTCTTACTAAGAGTTTACAAAGTCAAGATGAGGTTATAGGGAGTACGGGGGAAATGATGATGATGAAGGTTAAGAAATACTGGGATCAGTATAGCACCATTCTTGCATTTGGAGCAATTCTTGACCCACGTATTAAGTTTACTTCATTGAGTTATTGTTACTCAACAACTGATAAATCTACTTTTGAGGAAAAGATTCAACATGTGCGAACAAAGTTATACATGCTCTTTAAGAGGTATTCAAACCCAAGAAACATGAATAATGCTGCCTCTATTCAGAATCTTGACCCAAGATCCCAGACTAGTTCTTCAACCATGTTAAAAGAACTCAAGGGAATAAATCAAAGAATGTTTGGTATAAATACATGCTTATTAATTATTATTATTATTATTATTATTATTATTATTATTATTATTATAATAATAATAATAATAATAATAATAATAATAATATAAGTATTTACTTTTTGGTGTTGTCTACTTCGTTGATTTTATTTTATTTTGGTGTGTTCAACTTGTCATATGTAATAGGAATTAAAAATGCATAGTAGTCAACTTGCTTCTAAAGTTGGAAAGTCACAACTTGATGTTTATCTGGATGAGCCAAACTTGGATTTTGTGTACTATGAAGAGTTGGATGTGTTGCAATGGTGGAAGGATAGTTATAATTGCTTTCCAGAATTATCCATAATGGCTAGTGATATGTTGAGTATTCCTATTACTACAGTGGCTTTTGAATCTGCTTGTAGCATTGGATCACATGGTATAAACAAGTATAGAAATCGTCTCTTGTCAGAAAATGTTGAAGCCTTGATTTGTACTCGTAGTTGGCTGCATGGTTTTGCTAAGAATGGTGGTTTCTTTAATTTCATTATTTTACAATTTAAATTGTCAATTAATTTTCTTTTAAATCATCATTATTCATTAGCTAGTTTTATTTTTTATTTTTTGATTATAATTTGTAGCTGAAGATGATGAGGATAACTTGTGTGCTTTAAATATGGATCCAACTATTTCCAAGGGCTCAAATACAATAACTATTGAAGACGCTTAGATGCAACTACTTCTTCAATTTAATTATTTTACATTTTAGAAGTTGTAATATTTCTAACTTGTTTTTAGCAAATTTTAAATTTAATGTATGGATGTTGCTACTTGCTTTGCTAACTTTAATTTAATGTATTAATCTAGCATAAATTAATTACATTTGTATTTTTTTATATAATTTTTTGGCTTTTTTAAAAAAATTAATTTTTTTATATATCTTTTAGGTGGGCTGGCCCGCTGGCCACCTTAAAGTGAGGTGGGCTAGCATTTTCAGCCCAACCGTTTTGGGTGGGTTGACCTACTTTGCCATCCCTACACACATGGGCTTTTGTAGAGGTGGGAGTAGGGGTGGAAGCAAAGGGAAGTTGGTCAGGAGAGACCCAACTTCCCATTTTTGTAAAAGTATATACTTACGGGTCTATTTAGATGTAAGCTTCTCTAGAAGCACTTTTAGAAGAAGAAAGTAAGAAGAAAAAAATGAAATGAGCTTCCCCTTAACCTAAAATGAGTTTTCCATTAACTCATTTGTAGATGTCATCTCATCTTTTAGAGAAGCTATATTGGTGAGCTTCTAAAAATTAACTAATGAAAAGCTTATTTTTTCTTATGGAAAAGCTCATTTCATTTTTTCTTTCCTATTTTCTTCTTTTAAAAGTTCTTCTAAAGAAACTTACCCAAACAGGCCTCTACATAGAGGATAGAGATGGATATACTTTTTATTTCAATGTATTACAATATTTATCTAATAACATTTTTTTCATTTTCTTATTTTTTAAAATTGTACCATACAAAATGGTAAAATTACATGTGGTCATTGTTGTTACGCTTATTTATTCAAATAAGTATAACTACTTTATCTCCTAATAGATCTCATAGTATCTACGAGCTGTTACTTATCAAACTATCTACAAGGTACACATAATTTTCTATTTGAATTATATAACAGTATGCTATTATTTGTTTATCTTATCAACATATTATTTATCAACAAATGCTCAAGGCTCATACCCCACGCTATAAATATATGTTCTATCTAACCTTTTCACACATTGCACATACTCATTCATACTGCAAATTCACCCATGGTGAACATACTCCGAGACCAACTCGGATACTTACCCTCAGTTATATTCTCATAATTGATGTACTTACTTAAGCGTCAAAGTCCTTTCCTTTGTTTTGCAGGTCCCTTTCCTTAACAAGGTCGACTTACCGTTCAACATGCAAAGTCTGGAACCCACTTGGACCACATCCACCTTGGTGCGTGGTACTTCTAGATTTTGGTAAGAACATTTGGCGTCCATCGTGGGGCTGCAGTAAAACATACCACCGCATTCTCCAGATCATACTCGTCATCCACCCACGTCAATGGTCAGTACGTGCTCCAGTCTCAAGCGCCACACTCTCAGTGAGACGTCCAACCCTCCTCAGACGACCATGACTAACACAGACATCATTCAAATAATATCTCCAAAAGGTACGATGGAAACACCGATCCGGATAAGCATTTGGATGCCTTCCTCACTCAGGCAAACTTGTACACAAATAATAATGCGGTGCTATGTCGAGTGTTTCCTACCTCTCTCAAGAACATGGTACAGTGGACTCCCCCCAAGGTCCATCGACAGTTTCAACACCCTTGTCGAGAAATTCAATGCACAATATGTGACCAACCGCTTTCAAAGGTTAACTTCCCCTGCACTAGCCATTTTGCGTCAAGCAGATGACGAACCTCTCTGAAGGTTCATGGAACGATTTGAACGAGTAGTTATTCAAATCATAAACCTCAATCTTAAGGTAGCATTACACTCCTTGACTAGGCAAATTCGTGGACAGACTGTGCAAGAAACCTCCCTCTAGCATGGACGAGATACGCGAACGGGCTAAAGGTTACATACAGATGGAGGAAATGTCTAAGTTCCAAAATGAAGTCCGACAGAAGCGAGAAAAGCATGAAGTGAAAACCAAAGTCGACCCACAGAGTTGGACAAGAAGCATAAGGTGGACAAACACCAGTCTCTCCCGAAAAGACCCAGGTGTGAGAGATACACTCCCCTGACGGTCAATCAGGCCAAGGAAGCCTTCAATACGAAGGTGCAGGTGAAATTACTGTTAGATATAGGGGGAGCTTGAAGAAGATCAAAATGATGTCTTAGACATATTTTGGGATTTTACATGTCATTCAATTGAAGACATATGTAATTTGTTAGTTATTTAAGAGCTTCATCCTATGATCCCTTGCATTGCATAAAAATCATTCATTGGCATGCATACATGGTTTTTATCAAGTCACATGATTTGTGAAAAAGCTTAAGGTTTTCATGTTTGCATAAGATGTCGAGTACTCATGGTTAAGTTTTGGAAAAATCACTTTTTACACTGACTTAATCGATTACCAGAATATGATAATCTGTTACTTAAGCCATGAAGAACTAATTAATCAATTACAAGGTAATTGTAATCGATTACACAGTACAAAACACATAATAAGTCTTCCTAAGTTAATTGATTATCATCTAATCGTAATCGATTACATTAGCACGTTTTTAAAGCTAGATTGTCTGTGGTAATCGATTACATAGCGGTTTAATAGAATACTTTGCTCATGTATCTTTTCCAGAAAGAACAAAGAACACATTAATCAATTAAATATGATATTAATCGATTACTTAAGTGAAAATAATCGATTACATTCAATTGAAATAGTTTTCTATAAAAAGCTATTGGGTCTTTTGATTTGAATAGATCATTACAATTCGAGATTTTCATTGTTTTTCAAAAGGCTTATGAATTGAGAGAAAATACACTGAGTAACAATGCAATTGTCCCATAATTCAAGATCTTCATGCACCATTGATAGAATTCTTTTTGGAAAAGATTTCAAAGGAATTTCTTGGGGAGCTTGGTCTGAAACTTGCTTTCTTTCAACCTGATTCCAGATTGGTAAACACATGCATTTTCATTCTTTGGATCATAATGTTGTATCTCTCCTCTAAACTCTGGTTGTAATTCATTTTTTGCATTTCAGCTTGTTAGTTGCTATTACAAAAGGGTTCTTTAAGCTTGTTTAGAGTAGGGATCTCTAGATGGAAGAGTAGAGAAGGGTTTCTCTATATCTTGATCATTAGAAGTCTAAAGGGTGTTTAGATTTCAATTCTTTATCTAGGGTTGATAAGGGTGATCTTTTGTAAGCTTGTAAAGAATAGATTTTTGTTAATAGTGGAACTGTAGCAAAGGTTTGGTTAGAAGAAAATGGATGTAGCTTCTCTTGTTGAGGAGTGAACCAGTATAGTTATTGGTGTTCTTTTAATATCTTCTTGTTGTCATTGATTGCTAATCTTTTGGATAATCTTTTCAAGATCAACAGATAAACATTTTCTGCTATTGCTTTCTATGAAGGGTGAGTCTTCATTGACTAAAAGTTTTTTTTTTAAAGGGTGTCCTTATGATATGATCCTAAATCCGCTACCTGTTTTAACCAATTCATCCCCTCTTGGTTAATTGTGTGTGTTTATACTGTTTTCGATTATCAACACCGACATCGTCTCTCAAGCTAGGAGCGGATCCGAACAAATACTGCATATTTTATGGTTGTAACGGCCACAATCCTAAAGAGTGTTGGGCCTTGAAGGATAAGATTGAAGAACTAATCCAAGCAGGGTACTTATCACGGTTCGTAAAAAGACTTGATAATCACCCAACTGGAAACAGACATGGAGGACAACCTGAAGACCAATATAGGAACCAAGATGCTGACAGAAGAAGAGACAAAACAGAAAACAAGGGAAAACAGAGGCAACAACAGCCTAGACATAAACGTCAGCCTCCTCGCCAACAGGAGAATGAGCTTGCCCAACACATTTGAGGTGTAATCCACACCATCGCGGGCGGGTTCTCTTATGGAGGATCATCCAACCAGTCTTGAAAGAGACACATACATGCTATACGAGACATCGATATCAACTATGTCGATGCTCCCCTACCACAGAGCATCCCTCCTATTACATTCACAGATGTAGATTTCAAGGGGATCAATCATGTCAACTAAGATGACCTAATTGTGCTTTATCTTATAATCTCCAACTTCAAAGTGTTGAATGTCCTCATTGATCAAGGTAGCTCCGCCGACATTCTATACTTGAAGACTTTTTAGAAGCTGGAGGTCTTATCAGACTTGATTCAACCTCACCCCGGACTTTCCTAGGCTTTGCAGGAAAAAGGGTAGACACCCGGGGCTAAGTGGACCTTATGACCACCTTCGGTCAGGGTTCACTCTCGAGGAGTTTTACCATCAGGTATTTAATTATCGATGTTGACACATCTTATCCAGCTTTGATTGGCAGGAAAACGCTGAACGAACTTAGAGCCATCTCTCCATGCCTCACTTGAAGATGAATTTCCCTACCATTACAGGGGAAATAGTCACCATAAAGGAAGATCAAAAACAAGCCCGACAGTGCTACACATAGAGTTTGAAAGTGGCACCGTATCCTCCAAGCAGGGAGTCAGGTAGATACCATCCCACTTTGGGGGGTATTAGCTAGGTCATGAGCATAGACAGAGGGTCCACCCCTTATACCCTAACTGTCTATACAACTCACCATGATGACACCTTCGATGTAGATCCATGTGATGACAATGTCGACAAAGGACCATAGCCAATCGAGGAACTCATCAAATTGCAGCACAAATCCAAACTTGGGCAATGTACACAGCTAGCAAAAACCTCAGTGGTCATGAGCATAGACGCATAGTCGACGTGCTCCACAAAAATGCGAACCTGTTCGCTTGGAAACCATTTGACATGCCAATCATCGATCCCAACATCATATGTCACAAGCTAGCAATATGCCCACATGCCAAACCAATAGCCCAAAAGAAGCGGAAGATGGGAGAAGAAAGACGCAAGACAATGAAAGAAGAGGTCGACAAGTTACTAAAGGCCAACTTCATCATAGAAGTCAGGTACTCTACCTGGCTCGCCAACATTGTAATGGTCGAAAAGGCCAGCGGCAAGTTGCGTATGTGCGACCTCAACAAGGCATACCCAAAAGACACGTACCCATTGCCCAACATTGATAAACTGGTAGATGGTGAGTTAGTGTTCCAGATCCTGAGTTTCCTAGACGCATACTCCGGATACAACCAAATCAGGATGCACGCCTTAGATGAAGAAAAGACGTCATTCATTACTGAAGATGCCAACTATTGCTATAGGGTCATGCCTTTTGGCCTAAAAAATGCAAGGGCCATATACCAGCAGCTAATGGACCGAGTCTTCAAAAAACAGATCGGACACAATGTCGAGGTCTACGTTGATGACATGGTCGTCAAATCTTAGAGTATAGCCCAACACATAAAGGACCTAGAAGAGGTGTTTGAAGAAGTACGGATGTATGACATGCGTCTCAACCATGAAAAATGCACATTCGGGTTGGGTGGCAAAAAATTCCTCGATTTTATGATCATACATCGTGAAATTGAAGTCAACCTGGCCAAATGTACGTCCATACTGTAGATGCATAGCCCAACCAACGTCACTGAAGTTCAGAAACTGAACGGAAGACTAGCGGCTCTATCCAAATTCCTCCCAAAGCTCGCCAGTACTAAGAAGACCGGGCACCTCAAAACCATCATCCAGGAGACATTCCAAACTCCCACCATAGACACCCAAGAGGTAATGGTAGGCGAAGAGGAGGACCTAACTGGATGACCCCTTACATAAATTTTCTTACCAAGGGGGTACTATCGACAGATGAAAATGAGGCTCGACGTCTAAAGAGGAAAGCCAACTATTATGTCATCCTCGATGACGAACTATTTAAAAGAAGGTTGACAGTAGCTCTATTCAAGTGCTTGGACAGCCAAGAAGCGAACTACGTCCTAATAGAGCTCCATGAAGGGATATGCGGCCTCTATACAAAAAGGCGCTCCCTTGCCACCAAGGTAGTACATGCAGGGTACTACTACTCGACGCTTAGGACCGATGCCTTCAATTTCACCCGGAGGTGCAGAAAGTGTCAGGAGTTTGCGGATGTTCCACAGACTCCCCCTGACAACCTTCACACTCTGACTTCTCCTTGGCCCTTCGCTATGTGGGGATGGACATCTTAGGGCAACTACCAAAAGCTCCAGGAATGATCAAGTTCTTATTGGTGGCCATCGACTACTTCACCAAGTGGATCGAAGCGAAGCCCGTACATGAGATAACGACGAGTGAAGTAGAAACCTTCACATGGAAACATCTCATATAACACTAAGATTCGACCAAGAACCTTCCAGCTAGGCGGCCTAGTCTGGTGTGTCCGGGGTGAAGGCAAAAAAGATCCCTGTGCAGGAAAGCTTGGACCCAACTGGGAAGACTAATTCAGGATTGTCACCAGCCTAGACAATGGAGCCTACAAACTACAAGAGCTGAGTGGTAAAGACATTCCAAGAACATGGAATGATACCCACCTGGAGTTCTACTATAACTGATGATTCGAAGGCCGGATGACGTACTCTTTTTCCTACTCAAGTTTTTTGTCCGTAGAAAAAAACATGGTTTTGGCTTGAGAGGTTTTAACGAGGTCCATCCGAAGAACAACAAGGAGAATATGTAATTTAATCGCCACATTAATAAAACATATTTCTCTTTCTCAATTACATGTACTTGTGTCAACTTTGCAGGAATATAGCAAAACTCAGGACAAGATCTTGGTACTTTACAGGTTCACAAACCTTATGGTTAGCTTTTGGTAGCGCCCTTGGTGAACCTTACAGGTCCTTAAAAGTCCGGAGTTAGCCTTTGACAGCGTTCTCGGTGGGACCTTACAAGTCTTTAAAAGTCCGGAGTTAGCCTTTGACAGTGCTCTTGGTGAGACCTCACAGGTCCTTAAAAGTCCGGAGTCAGCCTTTGACAATGATCTTGGTGAGACCTCACAGGTCCTTAAAAGTCCAGAGTTAGCCTTTGACGACGCTCTCAGTGGGACCTCATAAGTCCTTAAATATCCAGGGTCAACATTTGGTAGCACCCTCGACGGACCTCACAGGTTCTTAAAAATGGACCTACAACAAAACTCAAGACCAGTTCTTGGTAACTTCCAGCTTCAACAAAACCTAAGACCGGCTCATGGTAACTTTCAGTTTCAACAAAACCCAAGATTAACTCTTGGTAACTTATAGGTTCGACAAACCCAAGGTCCACCCTTGGTAAATTTCCTCGTTGCTAAGTTTTCCCTGGCAGAAACTCAAGGTACACAAGGTCTATCCTTGACATACTTTACTATTCCTAAAACTTTATCTTTGCAGGAGTACAAGTTCGCAGGAATACAAAATCCAAGGTCCACCCTTGGTATACATAACCCAAGGTCCACCCTTGGTATACAAAGCCCAAGGTCCACCCTTGACGCTTCAAATCCAAGAAGCACTCTTGGTACATTCATTCCTTTGAAACCTTGACAAGCAGAACCATAGGAATATTTGTTTTACAGGAACAGGTGTCCAAGGTCCACCCTTGACGCTTCAAACCCAAGATGTGCTCTTGGTACATTCATTTGTTTGGAACCTCGACAAGCAAGGCTATAGACTTAGCCACTTGCAAAAGCAGGAGTCCAACACAAGTGTCCAAGGTCTACCCTTGACACTCCAAACTCAAGACGCGCTCTTAGTACACACATTCATTTGGAACCTCGACAAGTGAGGCTACAGGCTTAGCTACTTGTAAAAATAGGAGTCCAGTATACGTTCAAGGATCACCCTTGACATTCGAAACCCAAGATACATCCTTGGTAATTCAGCTGCTTCGAAGCCTTAAGAAGCAGAGTTCAGGACCAACTACTCATCCTCGAACAACAAACAAAACGAGACACTATCAAACTACAGGGTCTCAATTTCTACGATGAAAGGATGCCATTCATGGGGCCTATTTCTATCATCACTATAAATTCATAAACATAAAGTAGTATACAGTAATGTAGGAGATTGAAGAAAGAAAACTATTTTCGTTAATTGATTGTGAGCATTAAAATGGCCAGGACCCAAAACAAAATAGCAAGAGATACAAAAGATGGCCGCCTAAACATTGGCCCCATCATCCTGCTCCTCATCAGCGCCCTCCTCAGCAGAGCCAATCTCTTCCTCGTCCACCAGGACTCTGCCTTTCACATCCTTGAAAGGGTCAAAGAGACCAAAGTCAAGATATTTGGCAAAAAGGCCAGCCTGCCAGATAACCTTGAAGAAGCCCTTCTCATGCTGCTCCACTGCCTCCCGCTTATAGAAAACCAACACCTCATCAAGTTCCTTGCTGATTGTCATCTTCATTGCAAGCCTGAGCTCAGACTCCTTCAACCCGACCTCCGAGTAAGCTACATTTTTGGCAAGCTCCTCCCTCTCAGCAGCAATCCTGTCGGCCTTGACAGCCAAGTCCTTTTTCTCTTTCAACAAAGCCTTGCCTTAGGTGACCAACTCATCATCGTCCACCCGGGTGCACAACAGCTTAGCCAAAGCACCACCGGCCTTGACAAACAGTTGGCAGTGAGACCTGACCACCTCAGCAAGTGCCACCACATCATCGTTGAACTTAGCATGCTCTACCCGCCAAACATTGCGGATGGCAGACTTCAGCCTGGCCAACTCTCTCTCCAAGGAAGCTGCCTTGCTTACAGCCTCTTGGTGAAGATGACCATTTTCTTCAAAGATCGCCAAACTCCTTTGAAGAAGGATTTTGGCAGAGTCCGTAGAGTGTTGAATCCCTGACGACTTTACCAAAATTTTGTCAAAAGGGGTCGGAGTTCTTCGCTCGAGCAAATGCCCTACACTCCACAACGACTCAACCTCCCTTGGGACATGCAAAAACTTGAGGAAGGTGACATGATGAGAGGAAGAGGAAGGCAAAGCAGATGTTGGCACAACAAGGGGTGGCGGCATAGCAGAAGTAGCAGGAGGAGGAGGTGGAGGAACATGAATGGCAACAGAGTTTGGAGTCGAGCGGCAGGGTTTGGAGCCGGAGCGGCAGTAGCAGTCACCTTAACTGGGGCAGGAGCCTAGATAGTGGTTGATGGAATAATAGGTGTGAGAGCGACAGCAGCAGTCATCACCACTGGAGTCGGAGCCCGAACAGGGGGCATAGAGACAGGAACACGAAGAAGAAGCCCAACACCTCCCTCATTGCACACAGGTTGCAAGGGGCCCTTTGACCTTTTTCGACTAGACGTCCCAGCACCATCGTCCATTTTCCTCTTAGCCAAAACAGAGTGGGAGGTGCTAGGGAAAGTAGCAACAACATCAACAGGGCCGACCCTGACAACGGGTTGACCCTCTTCAACTGTTGGAGGGTGGACAAGGGTAGGTGGCACAACACCACCATCAACACCCACATTCTTCACTAATGGCATCCAAGGGAAATTCCCTATTATACTTTCAAAGCACACAGAGAAATCATAAGTGCCAAGCCAGGTCAAAATACACACTCACAAGAAAATAAAGAAGACAAAGGAGGAATAAGGCAGATGAGTTACCATCCAAAGCAGCAAAAGGGTCATCTGCCAACAATGGTGAAAAAATGGCTTGCGTATCCAAGGAAGCTAGTAACTGCTCTAGGATCGCTTTGTCCGTCCTTTCCACCAGGGCCAACAAGTCCTCATCAAACCATCTCTTATTTAACTCTCATCCTAAAAAACCTAACAAACCAATAAACAAAATTCCTTAAGCTACGCCAATAGCAGTAGGTGTACCACCATCGCTGGACATCCTCAATTGAATCAATTATAATAATTATAGTAGTTACAACTTCTTATTGAAGAATATGGTCATTGTTTGAGCAATGAAAGTTATTTTCTCAAATCTACAAAATTTAATAGAAATGTATAAGTATAAACATTATTTTTCTTTTTATTATAATATTTTTAATAGGCTCAAATAATTTTTTGGTTCTTATAAAATAAGGTGATTTTGATTTTAGTTCTTTTTCATTTAATATTTTTTAGTCCCTGCTGTTAAATAATGGTATTAACTTATGACATAACAATGTTGACAGCCTATTAACTTGGCACATCATTAAAGAGTCTAACAAAGTTTTTAGTAAATTGTGTTTTTAAATCTCTCATCAACTAATCTGGTGTTATTGATAAACTGTATTTTAATTGTCTTTTTATGTATGTGTAGTTCTAGGCCTATTGTGTGCAATTATGATTTAATTTATTTGCAAAACGCACTGTTGAAGGTTAGATTTGTTAAACAAGTGATCATGAAGCATATGGTGAAGAAAGAGCTCAAAACAGACGATATTTATTAAGTGGAGAATATGTCTTTTCATCATGGTCGTGATCAGTCATCATAGTCGTGATCAGCTTGGAAGTCACCAAGGTCGTGATGGTTTGATCACGACCCAACACCAGAAAATAGCGAAGATCATCCAAGCCGTGATCCTTTGATCACGACCAAGCTTAGAATTAAGTAAGAAAAGTCATCATGGTTGTGATGGGTTGATCATGGTCATGATTAGAATGCGCTGGTAGTAACTTATCCTGAGGCTATAAATAGTTTCTTTTTAGACCTTAGGGTTTTTTTTTAATTCTTTTACGATTTTTGAGTTTTGAGAGAGTGAGAGAACTGTGTTAGATTCCTTAGCCCCAACGAAGCGCAAAAATCATGATTAGGAAGGTTCCTTGTCCGGATTCCTATCATCTTGGTATTCTGCACTTCTTTTTAGGATTTCTAGTTCATTCATGACTGTGAGTGACTAGTCTCCTTAGTCCAAGGATTATGATGTAACCTACCTTGAACTTCTTTCTTGATTTTAGTGAGATTGTTGATGTTATTCAATTAATTGATTTTCTTCCTTGGTTTTAATTTCTATTTGAAAATGACTTTCTAATACATAATCGATTACATAATAACAGACTTAGCGTATTGTACAAGAGTGTGATGCATAGTTATAAAACCCGGTTCGACCTGGCCGGTCGGACTGGTCCAACTGGGACCCGATGATATAACCGGACCGGTTTGGTGAACGGATCGGCCATGCATCTGACCCGAGATGACCCGGTCAGTCCCGGCCGGTTTTGCGTCAACCCGACAAATCGACCAGTTTTTAAAACCCGGATTGGTTTTTTACAAAAGAAAAAGGCTCTAAAAGACCAAAAGGACGTCGTCCGAAAAAAAGGAACGAATTGGTCAAGGAAGACAAGGTGGGCAAGAGAGGGATTTGTGGTAGGAGCGAGTGGTTTTGAACTGGTGAACGTCGAGGCAAATCAACCTCGATCTCGTCAACGTTGAACAAGATGAAGAGGCGCTGGACCTGAATGCCCTTGAGGTTGGTGATGGAGCTGTAGCCGAGCTTGTAATTCCTCATCCACACTCAACACTATCCAGAATCTCAAATCTGGGAAATGGACATCCTTCCAATCAAAAGCACTTGCTTTCATTTCCAAAAGAAAAAAAAAAGAAAAAGAATAACAATCTTTGCACGAAAAGGAAAGCGAAATTAGCGGATTAGGGATTGAGAATAGAGAAGAGAGAAAACACACCGGAGTGTTGTTGGAGTGAACGGAGCTTCGGAGTGAAGAGGAATAATGAGATTAAAGGAACCCTAAAGTTGAAGATTGAGAAGGGGAAGAACAAAAGACGGTGCGTTTCGATCTCGAAAGATGCTTTGGCTAAATTGGATTCTTAGACAATGTATTTTAGTAAGATATTACAAATACAATATTACCCATGATAATTAACAAAGATGTACTATATATGTATGCATTATAATTACAAGATTGCCCCATAGTTGATTTTTTCTCACAAATAGAAATGTTCACAATTAAAGTAAGCTATGTTATAGATAGTATTGATTCATGATAAATGCAGTTGCAAGTGTTTTCTAGAATGAAAAGATGGATGATGTTCTCATTTGGAATGCTTCAACATTACCCATTATAATTAATATAGATCAGGTTAAATCGGATCAATTACTAGTTCACCAGTTGGACCACAGACTCACTGATCCGCTACCTCGATTGGGTCAATGATCGGATCGGGTTTTATAACATTGGTGTAATGACAAAATTACTTTACCCCAAATAATATTCAAAATAGAATTTTACTAGGATGGTTTGTTTTTTTGTCTCTTCCGATTCAATCCGCAATTACTTTACCCCAAATTCTACCAAGATTTAAATTTTGAGCATTCAATATATTATTTATTATAACTATATATAAAGAAAACCAATAGCACAATTACTAAATTAGACATTTTATATTCATGACACTTGGCAAAAAGATAAACAAGATGGTTATTTTATAAACCACAACTTTTAGTTAGAAAGAAAAAAAAAAGCACACGCTTTTGGAGCATTGTAGTGGTTTAGCACCGATTTTGTTTTTCCCATTTCATAAAACACAACTTGTAGAAAGAAAAGAAAAAACACAGCTTTTGGAACTCACTCTCACACCTTTAGTTAGAAAGAAATAACACGCTTCTGGAGCATTGCAGTGGTCTAGTGTATAACTTCAAATTCTAGAGGTTTTCATGTTTTATGCAAAGCGACTAAAGAAGTAGTTGGGTATGTAAAGCCTTACTCTATTACTGGGAGTTTGCCTCTCATTTGGGAACTACAGGTATATTCTCATTGTTTCATGAAAAACGTTTGTATTACTCACATTCCTTACTTAAGCCCCCCTTTTTCTCTGTCACAGGAAGAAAAGGTTCTGATTCTCTACTCCCACTCAAGGTCAGTTTTTTAATTCTAACAGTGAAAGTTCTTAGCTTTATGGGACAAGCAAAAATTTGGCACCCTTTTTTTCTGTCACAAGAAGAAAAGGTTTTGATGCTCTACTCCCACTCAAGGTCAGTTTTTTAATTCTAGCAGTGAAAGTTCTCATCTTTATGGGACAAGCAAAAAAATTGACACAGTTTTCCAATTTTTGCTGCTCAATAATTATTGCTAGGGTTCCGTCTGTTGTGGATTATTTGTTTTTTTTAATAATAGTTTATTTTGTTTTTACGGGTTCAGTTTTTTTTTTTTTTTGCTGGTAATGTCTCCTCAGTATAAGTGAACATGGTGTGTTTTTTACGGGTTCAGCTTTCTTTTTTCTGGTAACAACTTCTTTTCGGGTTCAGCTTCTTTTATTCCTTTCTGGTAACATCTTCTTTTTCTTTTTTTTTTTTCTGGTAATGTCTCCTATTTTAAGAAAATGTTAAAAGGCATCTTAGCCGGACATACCAGTACGTAAATGAGTTATTTTTCGGATTCAATTTGTTTTTGTTGGTAACAGTTTTTTTTTTTTTTTTTTTTTTTTAAAAGCAAACCATCACCAAAATTATAAAATTGGATATTTTATATTATTGACATTACACCTATTTTGCTTTTTCCATTTTATACAGTAGTCTTTGGAAAGAAAAAACACGATTTTCTTTCTGAGTCTCGAGGTAAAGTTTTTTTAGTGTTGTTAGCTTTTTCCTTTCCTTTAATGTTATTGTGAAATTATTTAGTCTCCCTTTTTAATTGCTATTGTAGGAATTTACCCAACATCGATAAACAATACATGGCAAGGTTCAATGTTGTTTATTAATGATACGTTGCCTGAAATAGAATCCTTTAAAGAAAGGTTTGATACAATAATTTTATTTAAGATAGGTCATCTTGCTAGGGAAAAAAATTTATTCCTCTTCACATATTAATTATAAGCTAATTATTGTTGGATTTTAGAATTGGTGTTAGATTACTTATTGGTGTACCAATGCTAAATTCTTCAACAAAAGATCAAAGTCTTTCCCAATCTTCTAGATCAACTCAATACTCAGAGAAAGAAAAATTTTTCTATAGGGCTCAAGGCAAGAATCTAGCTCAAATCAATGATGCCACAACTGTTCGTAGTCCTCTATGCTTTTCTTTTAAATGGATATGTATAATAATCCAAGGTTTTGTAAAAAAAAAAAAATATTTTCACTATAGCTAGCGCTAATAGTGTGAGATCTGGCGCTGATAGCGTGACACTGTAGCTGAATGGTATTTTTCATTGTTTTTTGTGCGATTAGCGTAGGAACGGCACCGTTAGCACCATAATTTGATCTGTGGCGCGATTAGCGTCAGATATGGCGTCGATAGCGCCAGTAGTGCCCTGAAAAACACGTTTTCTCTGGATTTTGGCGTGGATAGCGCCAGAAGTAGCGCTAGGACTCGTGCTGAGGGCCTATAAAAGGCTATTTTCGCGTTTTTTGAAGGAAAAGACTGCATTTCTTCTTCTTCCTTGGTTTTTTTGCCATTGGAGCTTGGAAAAGCTTCATATCTCCTCCATACTTCATCTAAACACTTTCAATCCTTCAGGAAAGTTGTAAGGAATCGCTCCATGAGCTAAAATCTAGCTCCTAACTTCCTTAAAACCCATCAATCAGAGAGATTCCTTTCTAGGGGACTTTACAAAGTTTGGATTTTGAGGAGAAAGAAGGCTATTCAAGAACGTTGAAGCTTGGAGAAGCGATTCTTTAGCCTTCCTCGACTGTTTTGAGGTAAGAAACTTAAGTTTTATCGATTGATTTGTCAAATTGGTAATGAGATGAATAGTAACCCATTTGTGTTAGGGCTAGAATTAGGTTTGGGTTCTTTAGAAAAGTATGCTCAGGAGGTTGTTCTGATGAATATGGAACTTTGAAACATGACTTTAGATGAAATTTGGTTTTGACTCTGAGATATGTATGAGTAGGCTAAATGAATGGTATTATGATAGATATGAGCCTAAGTGTCTTTACAAAAGTTGTTCAGAAGGTCAAATAAATGGTGAAAACGTGTTGATAGAACTGTTTTAGCTAAGTTGGATTATTATTGATATATAGACTGGACAAAGGCAATTGAATTGGTTGAATTGACTTATACAGAGTCTTAGAGAGACTCTACGGCCTTGGTTAGGCTGAGATAGATCCTGCTAAGGGTGTGTGAGTCACTTATAAGGTGGTTAGTTCTAATAACCCTAAGATAGTTGATTGAGAGGGTTATAGAAAGGAATTATGTTTTCCTTTCATTAAACGGTTGAGAACCGTTGTTACGTGTTTTGTATGGTGTTATTGATGATTGATTGTGCTGTATGCCTGTATATAGGGTGGGACATCGAGAGTGTCAGTGGCAGAGACCATAGCCCAGGGATTGGACAGCAGAGCACTACCGTGCCAAGTAAGCTCTTTATTCTTGGGAGTGTTTTTCCACTACTTGTGTTTCCCATATACTCCGAGATAGAGTGATGGGTGTATCTATGGTTTACATGCATTGAATTGGTTGTTACAACTTTCTTCATGATGATATGTATACATGTATCTGTGCTCTGTGTATGGTTGCCTTTCGGATAGATCTTCTGGCCAGTAGATAGATATGGACCTCCCTAGGAGTAGAACGCAACTCCTAGCTTGGTTTGCTCCATAGGAGAGATTCCTCAAGACCAAGAGATAGGTGGTCTCATGATGTAGCAGCCTATTCTCGGAGGTACCATATGGCGTGCATCCTTGTGTAGGGGTAGCTCCCGTTGGATGACACAGGTGTGAGTTTCGGCCTCACACTGTGGACTGAGATGGTCCACGATGACTTACTGGGTACTGAGATGGTCCCAGGGGACTGAGATGGTCCTTGATATTTATGATGTACACAGTAGAGCTTGTGTGTGCCTATGTGTTGTTGTGATGATGTTGTAATGCCTATTAATATATTGTGATCATGGAAGTGAGCCAAGGTGAAGGAGAAGCTCCAAGAACCCTGAGCTTACTGAGATTTTTATCTCACCCCGTGTGTAGAAATTACATTTTTCAGGTTGTACAGCTGACAGGGATGAGAGACCCCAGGGTGAGAGGCCCTAGTAGGGGACATACATGTATAGCTGCTTAGAGCAGTGTTTTGAGAGCTTGGCTGCTCACTGTTGTGTGCAAACATATATATATGATATGTATTGTTATTTTGTACCCTGTGGGGAAAATTGGATGTTTGTATATATTGAATTTTTGTACATGGTGTACTCTCATATGAGGATTTGATAGGTAATAATAGGGCACTGATGCCTACTTTTTGTGGATACAGTTAAAGTATTTTGTTGTGGAATATATATATAATCGATGTATAGGTAGATGGATATCTATAGTTATAACCTCCTAGTATATCAGTTTGGATATTTTTGTTTTAGCTGCCATTGTTTTACGTTGTCAGGATCGCTAAGGCTGTTGTGGTAATCTGGCATTCGTTTACTTTACTGTTTATATGTACCATACATAATGAATCAAGAAAAATGATCTTGGGGATTGCTTTTTAAAGATTTGGGTAATTAATTTTAATTAATTAACGCGCTAATATGATAAAATAATATGATAATACATCGGATGCATACGGGGTGTTACAATATGCTTATTAGATTACAACATTCCATTCAATATTTGTTTTAGATTGATCCATCGTTTTTTTATCAAATTTTAAGGATATTGTTTGTGCCACTATTGGGACAATTGGGAAAATAAGTGTAGACAATCACAGATGGTGTTACCTAGCTTGCAATAGGTGTAACAAAATTGCTTCAATGCCTGATGGCCCATTTACATGTTTGTGTGGAAGATACAATGAGAAAAGTTTATTAAGGTAATTTTCAACTTAAACTTGGCTGTGTATTAACTTTATTCAATTTTTTGCCCTATTATTATTTTCCCCCTATATTTTTCCCCCTTTAAAAGATTTTATTCATTTAAAGTTTTTCCCCGATTTTGTACAATGTATAGGTATAGGTTGGAAGTCATAGTGTATCATAACAAACATAACTCTAATTTTTTTCTTATGGGATCAAGAATGTTTGGAAGACTGCTCAAGAGATAAATCAAATGATGTTTGATGTAGGTGATTCAACATCACGATTGTTTATTAATTTGTTACTTATGATTATGTTAGGGTTCACTGAATCTTATATCTGTGAATTTGTGTATGCAAGGGTGGTGATAAAAATGTTAATATCTTTCCAGACGCACTAGATAATGTCTTAGGTCATACTCTGGCATTCAAGGTTCGGGTACAACCTAAGTACAAGAATTCATCGGTGCAGAGAATATCTGATGACCTGACTGTAATGAGAGTTATCTTGAATTTCCTCTCAAAATGAGGAGGTAGTTAAATAATTAAATCCTTATACTATTGTTCTCAACCTATTTACTAGAATAATGTTCTTTCTTAATGCATCATTACATGACACATCTAAATCTCAACCTCCCGCTTCAAATGAACATGATTCTGCCGAAAATGATAGTGTGAGTGTGTTGGATATTCCGTTCCAATTCCGTGTACCCGACAGAACACTTCTCCTTCTCGGCTGGGAGCCGAGTACGCGAGTATCCAAGTAGAGGGTAGCCGACAGTTGTGGTGCCGAGCCGAGTTCGCGGTGTCGGGTAGCAAATTCCACAACAAATCTGGTATCAGAGCTCCCGGTTGGAGACTCTGAGGGAGAGAGATACCGGGATGGAGACCAGTGGCAGTGGCGGTGTTTCGCATGATGGGGATATGTTCAAGTTGACCGCTGACAACTTCGCCTACTGGAGGTCGATGATGGAAGATCATCTGTACTGCAAGGATTTGCACGAGCCCATTGTCCTTGATGAGAAGTCGACTGGAAAGACGGACAAGGAATGAGAGATCCTGAGTCGGAAGGCGGTAGCCACGATCAGGAAGCACATCGACAAAAGCCTCTTTGAGCACGTGTCCGAGTTCACAAATGCTTTTGAGTTGTGGAACAAGTTAGAGTCCATGATTCAGAAGAAGACTCTGAGAAACAAGGCTCACCTGGTCCGTCAGCTTGTGAAGCTGGAGTATAAGGACGGGATGAGTATGATCGAGCACCTCAACACGTATAAAGGTGTCGTGAACCAGCTGTCCAAGGCCGACATGAGAATAGACGATAAGATGCAAGCTCTGTTGCTCTTGAGCTCGTTGCCAGAGAGTTAGGATACTCTGGTAGTTATGTTGAGTAACTCGGTACCAGAAGGGAAGCTGGAGATGGATGTCGTGACCGACAGCCTCCTGAATGAAGAAGCCAGGAGGAGAGAACGGGGTGCGAGCAGCAGTGGAGATGCCATTGTTGCCGAGCGGAGTAAGTCCGACTTCCGGGCTCGAGGAAGGAGCCAAGGTCGTGAGAGGAGGGATAAGTCCTAGGATCGGTCAAGGCCGAGGAGTGAACTGAAGTGCTTCTATTGCGGGAAGACCGGGCACAAGAAGGCCGACTGCTGGACTCTGAAGAGAGATGAGCAGAGCGGGTCTGTGAAGTCAGACCAGGGGAAGAAAGAGGCTAGAAGTACCACGACGGTGGTAGCTAGTGTGGGGCCCGAGATATTTCTACTCGACGAGGACATTGTGAACGTTGCCCTAGATGATTGTACCTGGATAGTGGATTCGGGTGCTTCTTTCCACGTGACCCCTCATAGAAGGTTTTTCTCCTCCTACCGGAGTGGAGAGTTTGGAGCTGTGAAGATGGGGAATCAGGTGACCAGCCAGATTGTTGGCATTGGTGAGGTAACATTGACCTCGGAGGTCGGATGTCGGATAGTCCTGAAGGACGTGAGGCATGTGCCTGACATGCGGTTGAATCTAATCTCGGTAGGTAAACTTGATGATGCCGGATTAGTGAATAGCTTTGAGAGCTGCATATGGAAGCTATCCAAGGGAAGCTTGGTGATAGCCCGTGGAAGGAAGGAAGGCTCCTTGTATGTGATGCAGGGAAGGATGTGTGGCGGAGAAGCCAACACCGTGTTCGATGGATCAAGCCTGGAGTTGTGGCACAAGCGTCTCGGCCACATGAGTGAGAAAGGGCTTGAAATTCTAGAGAGGAAAGAGCTTTAGGCCGGGTTGAAGGGACAAGTGCTGGAGAGTTGCTCGCATTGTCTAGCTGGGAAGCAGCACCGGGTTTCTTTTGTGAAACCGGATCAACCTCAAAGACGGAGGTATTTACTTGACCTCGTTCACACTGATGTCTGCTCCATGTCGGAAAGATCTATTGGAGGGGCACAGTATTTTGTCTCTTTCATTGACGACCACTCCCGCAAAGTGTGGGCATATCCTTTGAAGACTAAGGATCAGGTGCTCCAGTCGTTTAAAGAGTTCCATGCCATGGTGGAAAGGGAGACTGGAAGGAAGTTGAAAGTGGTCAGATCGGATAATGGTGGAGAGTACAGGGGTCCCTTTGAAGCCTACTGTAGAAAGGTCGGGATCAGAATGGAGAAGACGCCTCCCAAGACGCCTCAGCTGAACGGACTCGCTGAGAGGATGAACCGGACAATAGAAGAGAAGGTCCGGAGTATGCTATCCAACGCCGGGTTGTCGAAGGCATATTGGGGAGAAGCTGTGAGGACAGCCGTTGATCTGATAAATCTCTCACCATCGAGGCCTTTGGAAGGAGAGATTCCAGAGGAAATTGGACAGGTCGGAAAGCGACCTATGATCACCTGAGGGTGTTCGGATGCCGAGCCTTCGTGCACGTCCCTAAAGATGAGAGAGGGAAGTTGGATGCAAAGACGAAGGAGTGCATATATCTCGGATCGTCGAGAATCGAGTTCGATTTCAGACTTTGGGATCCAATCGGGAAGAAGATTGTGAGGAGCCGAGATGTAGTCTTCCATGAGGATGAGACCATCCATGACATCTCGAAGCCCGAAGTCCGAGGAGAAGAACCCGTCCCTCATGTAGATGCTGAAGCAGAGGGAGAAACCGAGGACATTGCCGGAGGCGATGAGAATGAAGATGATGCCCAGCAAAGTGATGCCAGGATCCGGGCTCAAAGTGAAGGGCCGGGTTCCGAGGGTGAAGAAGAAGAGTCAAGATACCCCACTAGAGTGAGAAGACCTTCTTCGAGATATCCAACCGACGAGTACACCATCATTGCCGAGGAGGGTGAACCTCAGAGCTATGATGAGGCGGTGGAGAGTTCAGACCGAGCTGAATGGGAGAAGGCCATGCAGGACGAGATGAGGTCACTGCATGAGAATCAGATGTACGAGCTGACCGAGCTGCCCAAGGGGAGGCGAGCTCTGAAGAACAAGTGGGTGTATAAGATCAAGCAGGAAGAGGTCGGCAAGAAGCCGAGGTACAAAGCTCGGATTGTAGTGAAAGGCAGCAATCAGAAGAAAGAAATTGACTTTGATGAAATTTTCTCTCCTGTTGTGAAGTTAACCTCGATCTGATCAGTTCTAGCCATGGCAGCTACGATGGATCTGGAGGTGGAGCAGATGGATGTGAAAACGACATTTCTTCACGGTGAGCTGGAGGAAGAGATCTTCATGGAACAACCCGAGGGATTTGAAGTGTCGGGTTGTGAGGGCAAGGTGTGTCGACTAAGGAAGAGTCTCTATGGCTTGAAGCAAGCACCTCGGCAGTGGTACAGGAAGTTTGATTCCTACATGACCGAGCACAAGTTCATGAAGACGGATGTCGACCACTGTGTATTTGTGAAGAGGTATGAGACTGGAGACTTCTTGATCTTGCTACTATATGTAGACGACATGCTTATAGTAGGGCAAGACAAGATGAAGATTGCCGGTTTGAAGAGAGCTTTGAGCTCGTCCTTCGCAATGAAGGATTTGGGTCCAGCAAAGCAGATTCTCGGGATAAAAGATTATCCGAGAACGTGAGAAGAGGCTACTGTGGCTAAGTCAGGAGAAGTATGTTGAGAAGATCCTGAAGAGGTTCAACATGGACAAAGCCAAGATAGTGAGCACCCCCTTGGCCGGACATTTGAAGCTGAATTAGAGACAATGTCCGAGCTCAGACGAAGACTGAAAAGAGATGGAGAAGATCCCATACCAATCTGCAGTGGGGAGTCTAATGTATGCAATGGTTTGCACTAGACCCGATCTCACCCATGCAGTTGGGGTGGTTAGCCGGTACCTTTCGAACCCCGGCAGAGAGCACTGGGAAGCAGTGAAGTGGATCTTCAGATACCTCTGGGGTATTACCCGTGTGTGTCTTCGGTTTGGAGATGGCAAGGCCGAGTTGCAAGGCTACTCGGATGCTGACTTGGGGGGAGATTCCGACTCGAGGAAGTCGACGACGGGTTATTTGATGACCTTTGCTGGAGGAGCTATTGCGTGGCAATCAAAATTGCAGAAGTGTGTGGCACTTTCGACGACGGAGGCTGAGTACATTGCAGCGACTGAGGCGTGCAAGGAGTTCCTGTGGATGAAGAGTTTTCTCCAGGAGCTCGGCCATGAGCAAGACGAGTATGTCTTGAAGTGTGACAGCCAGAGTGCAATTCATCTTGCACGGAACTCGGCATTTCACTCCCGCAGTAAGCACATTGATGTGCGGTATCATTGGATCCGAGATGCGGTGGAGGCCGGAAAGCTCACACTGGAAAAGGTGCACACAAGTCAGAATTGGTCTGACATGATGACGAAGCCGGTAGCAGTAATGAAGTTTGAAGATTGCTGCATGGGAGCCGGGCTTGTGAACTCGGCTTGAGGATGCCGAGTAGAGGACCTCGGCAGTGGATGCCGAGTAGAGGACCTCGGCTAGTGGATGCCGAGTTGAGTTGAGAGAGGCCGAGTTGTGTCCTCGGACCTCGGTGGAAGACCGGCTTTGTAGACCGGGTTGCCAAGCTATTTAGTGGAAGATCGGCTGATGTCCGAGTTGCCGAGTTGGAAGATCGGCTTTTGTCCGAGTTGCCATTTTGTCGCATTGAAATGGAAGGGGGAGAATTGTTGGATATTCCGTTCCAATGCTATTGGGCCCAAATCCCAAGGCATTGACCTGGCCCATTTCCATTTAGGGTAAATCCCTAAATGAGGTGTCTCCCTATAAATACCCTCTTTATGAGGTGAGACAGTGATGAAGGAATTTCCAGAGAGGCTGACGCTAGTTTGCGGCAGTGAGAGGCTGAGCGAAAACAGGGAGTGAGTGTTTCTCCGATTTCAGACCGTCGAGAGTGTGTCTCCGAGAGCTATGAGCTGCTTGTTGAGAGTGTTTCACTTCTGTTGTAAGCGAGGCTGAGAGAAGCTTCGGCAGGTGGCCGTCGAGCATATTGTAACCATTATTTTCTGAATAGTGGATTGATTCTGGACTTGGTCCCGTGGGTTTTCCTCTTGGAGGTTTTCTCCCACGTTAAGCTATATTGTGTATTGATTCTCCCTATCTCTTCTCTCATTTGTTCTTTGTTATATTTCCGCTGCGTGTTTTACTGTGTTTGACTGCTGAGGATTGAGTCGTGTGACTCTCCAGTGTTACGGTTGGTTGAGGAAGCTCCCAGCCGAGAAGGAGAAGTGTTCTGCCGGGTACACGGAATCCGGGCACGAGTGGTGCCGAGTACGCGAGTATCCGAGTAGAGGGTAACCGACGGTTGTGGTGCCAAGCCGAGTTCACGGTGTCGGGTAGCAAATTCCACAACAGAGTGATCATAATTACCTATATTGATTTTTACTATGGAGTCTTTATAAATACTTATTTTCATTATTATGCAGCAACCTCCGTCAGTTATTGTTGATCATGATCCTGATGCTATATACACAATGACTCCAACCAAAAATGTTTTTGCAACTAATCCAAACTATCAATCTACAAACTACTCCTCCTATTACTCCTGAGAAACGTGGTTCAGAGGAGGTCTTGCCACATGATTCCCTTTCTCAAGAATTTATGACAACTCAACAATCAGCTACTAAGTGCAAAAAACAATTAAGAAAAGATTAAACTGTTGAATCTATTAGTTTTTGTTTAATCGTGGTTTTGTTTTGTTAACTAAGTCATAATCCAAAACAATGAAACAACTCTTACTCACCTCATTTGGGCTACTTTTGTAAAACAATTTATGTCTTTTTTAGAGTTCTAATATAATGTTGTTGTTCTATTATTGTATACTCTGTTAAGTGATGATCGGAAGCAATGGAACATGTAATAGTCACAACTAATGTGGGGTATTATTACATATAGCCTATTATAGTTTTAAGAAATTATAATATGATATTGATTGATGATCAAGTGTCAGAAATTCAATTATTGAATAAATACAAAAAACAACCTTAAAATTAAAATATTAGAGGATAATGATGTATATGTTACACTTTTATCATAAATTTTGCATGTTATCTTTACTATGCATTTTGGTAGAAGACAAACTTATATTCATTTATCAAACTATCAACCATATTATTTTGTAGTTGTTCATTTGCATTGACAAGTTTCTCTTACTAATTTTGAATTATTCGAAAAAACACTCATTTCAAGTTAATGATATGATGTATTTCTATTTGCCTTATGCTAACAATGTCTTATGCTTACTTCTTCTGATAATTGATGTTCTCTATCATGTAATTACCTTACTTTCAATCTTTTTGAAATTGCTATGATAGACAATATTTTATTTTCAGGCTAAAATTTTTGTTAGATATTAACAAAGGTGTTAAAGAGCGCTCCATTACAAATTGATTGTAAGGTACCTACAATTATATTACATTAACACACACACGCGCTCGCGCGCACACACACACACACATATATATATATATATACATATTGTTATTAAATAATTTTTATTATTATATAATCACTAGTGTGTTTTACTTATAATTATCATATTTTTATATTACACACAATCTCTTATTCTTATTATAAATTAATCATTTTCTTCATTTCTAAAATATTTTTATCTTTACTTATTGCAAAAATAGTTTTTCAATTTGAATCAAAGCGAAGCACAGCGCAGCAAATCGGTACATCCCGTGTGAACGCAAGGGTTACCGACTAGTTTTTATTAAAACATTAAGAACCCCCACCGCTTTCTAGGTTTGTGCCTTTGATAGAAACAATATATTTTTTATTTTCAATTTTAAAAGACTTGGAAACTTGGAATCCAACAGAAAATGATGATACACTTATACTTATTACTGGATTATTGATATATTAAACAAGAATGTCTTTCAATCATTCTACTTCAACAACCTCAACTTCGAGTTTGTGATGAAAGGCATTGCACCGCACAATCAAACGTCCACATGGCACATAATAACACATACTAGACAAAGCATCAAAGCCTACTATGCTCCCGATGATGGTATGTGCTTGAGAAATAAAGGACACTTACAAAAAGTGAAAGATTTTAAGTTTAATTATTACTATTTGCTATAAACCCATTATCTTTATTTTGATTTATGATAGAAAAGTTACTTTTGTGCTAGGAAAATTGGATTCATATATGTACATAGGTTACTAATTTTATGTTTCTAAATCAAGTAATCATGTTCTTTGGTAGTTTGGTTTAATGAAAAATTAATAATCTCATATCATGAATCATTTTGGAACTAATATGTTTATTAGATCTTTATTGGGCAATAGCCATTTTCACTATTGAAAGTGTGTAACGTTCACAAATTTGTCACTAAAAGATAAAAAAACAAAAATTAGTCCTCAAAAGTATAAAAATTGAGACAAATTCGCTTCTGTTAAATTTCATCCGTTAAACTTAGTCAGTTTGCCTACATGGCAAGCATGGACGAAAAAGTCACGAAAGAATTGCTCACGTGGACGTAGGGATTAATTTGTCGATAAGGATTTTTTTTATCTCTTCTTCTTTTGACCGTTAGACTTACAATGACTATTTTTTCTTCCTCCATCTTATATATTGTTTTTCATGAAGGAAGAATTGAGTTTCTTGTTCTTCCTCCCTCTTCTTTCTCTTTGGGTGTTTCTTGTTTTTTTTTTATTATCTCACCTCCATTCATTTAAGTTACAAACAAATACGTTCCTTAATTAAATAATTTATTGACGTTTTCATCCTTCAAAGATATACAAAATGGAGGCTTCGTCTTCAATGGTGGAAGAACGGTGCTCCCTGACTATGGAGGTCGTTGAAAGTCTCAAAAGACATGAAGGGGAAGGTGAAAAGAGAGGAAGTAACAAAGGGTAAATGACCTTGTGTTTGGTTTGACTAGAGTAGTAACAAAGGCAAAAATTATGTTGATACTTTTGCCCCTAAGAGTCATACTATTAGCATCAACCAATGAATGTCATGTGAGCAATTATTGAATGATATTTTAGTCCCTGCGTGTCACGTATGCGAATTTCCTAATGTTAACGGACAGTTAACGGTGGGATGAGTTTATCTCACTTTTACACTTTTGGAAACTAATATTTATATTTTCATCTTTCATAAATGAATTTATCAGTACTACACACTTTCAACAACAAAAATAACTATTTATCCATCTTTATTTAGTCATGTTCTCACTCTTTGTATTTTGCTACCTCGTGTATGCCTAAAATAATTTTGAGCATGAAGTCCTTATTGTGTTTGTTTGTTGTTGCATGGTATTAATATTGTAGCTATTCTTTATATATAAAAAGACGCTAATCCAGATAGTGGCTACTAGATAATTATAACATTTCTTTTTTTAGGAGATAAACTATAAGCCTTGTTTTCATTGAAAAATAGAAAAATTTATAACTTAACTTAAAATTAATGACATAATGATGGTGGTAATACTATAATAAAAACAAGTGAAAATTAATTAATTAAATATTCAATGGTTAAAAAGAATAAAAAAGAAAAACAGGATTTTGCATATTAAAATTTTGATAAATGCTCTTATAATTAAAAAATATTTTTTATATATGAATTTGGATTGAAAATTAGTATTCACACTTGATAGTTTACAACTTTTCAATGTGAAATAAAAATATTTAAATTGTAAAATTGATGTTTCTTAAAAATAAAGTAACATTTAAAGATTAAAATTTCTATTAAAAATTTTAAGAGTCTAACAATCCTAAACCCTTAAAATATCAAGATCAGTCCTGGATAATAGTGATTATTTGTACATAATTGGTAGATCTATATAGGAAGTGGGTGTTTTATATCAAATTACGTTGCCAAACTGGTTAGATAATCTACAAGAGGTTAATTAGAAAACTAATTAATCACCCTCGTCACTGTTCTTAATTCTTTGGTTTAAATTAATACATCAACGATCAATTGAGTATTGTTTAAGGCAAAAACCATTATTAGACCACCGACAATGACTAATAATTGACATTGAAAAATCAAAAATTAACAATTATACGAATCTCGATAGAATTACGATTGAAAAAATGGTTGTGTGAAATCATATATAATCCCTGGATATTCATCCTATCTTATCTTTTACATTATCTTGCTTGTTAGATTCAATGTCTGCATTAGAAAATTACTCAACAATCACTTCTTAATTTCAAATTCTTTCTTGAATTACTTAGTTGCAAAATAAATTATTTTGGGAATATAATTAGTTATTTGGATTCGATATTTAGACTTTTAGTCCTTGATACTAGTGTGTAGGGTGCAATTATCCTTGATAACGTGATGAGTCAATGGACTATCAACGTCGTTTTACACCATCATTTAATGCTTTTACTTGATAACAAAGATTAAAACAAAAAAAATATATTTAAATGACTAAAATCAAAAGAAAAATCTTTAAAGAAAAACTACTATTTTATAGGAACTGAAAGATTATTTAATCGAAGAGTCTGAAAGGTTTTTTAGTAAATTATGTTTTCAAATTGGTATGACGTTATCAACTATTTTGAATAGATCAACGAAGATTTAAAAATAGTTTACAAAAGAAAAATTATACATGACTACTCTATCATACTACTTGATAATGTGACAAGTCAATGGACTATCAACATCGTTGTTACTTCATCATTTAATGTTATTACTTGACAACAGAAATTAAAACAAAAATATATATTTAAATGACTAAAATCAAATTTTAAAGGACTAAAAAATAAATTAAAAATTCCTATCATATAGGAACTAAAAAATTATTCAAGTCTTTTTTAGTATCTACGTAATTATAATAATTTATAATTAACATTGTGTGATTTTTTTTATTTACTGTAATAACTCATCATTTCATTGCTAATAGTGTCTGCAATACAAATAGGTGGTGAAAGATAAATACATGGATTATCATTTTGCACAATCCCTCTCCGAGAGAATGAGCTATTGCATTTGCTTCTCTTCGAACAAACTTCACTTTAAAGTTTGGAAAGGTAGAAAGGATATTTTTACATTCCTGTACTGTAGCCCCAACTTCAGATATATCAGCTATGTGCCTATGAATCTTGTCAACAACCCCTTTGCAATCTGTTTCTAGAATAACATGGGATATATCCAGCTCAATCATCTAGTTCAAAGTGGATAACAATCCCAACGCCTTCCCTTCGATAACAGCTACACAAGGCTTCACCATAGCTGTCTTGGCCACCATGAATCTTCGTTCATTGTCAACCACTCATTTAACATATGTTTTGCACACAGGATCACTTGCTTACAGACCAAGTTGAAGTTATTCCAGAGTCTATCATTTTGAGCACTCCACAAACTCCAAGAATCATAGCAAATTTAGCATGTTTGAGAATATCAAGAAGAGATTAGTATCTTAAAACTCACCACTTTGAAGCTGTCTCCATGATCAAGAAGGAGGTTTATGATATGCCACAGGTTGGATTCCATCCAACATTCTCTGTTTGTTGTGCAGTTCAGGGAAATGTGCCAAGTATTCTCCAATCCCGAGTCACAATGAACACAAATAGAAGAGCAGTCTACACCTTTGGTACGAAGTCTGGTTCGCACAGGAAGGTAGTCTCGACAGGCATGCTAAAGGAAGACTTTAAGGCTTTGTTTGGGAGTTAAGAGGGGAAGGGAAGGAAATAGATTCAAGGGGAAGGGAGGGAAAGGAAAGGGAGGAAAATGAGAAAAGTTCCTTCCTCCTTATTTGGGAGTTAAAAATATATTAAGAGATGAAAATTGAGAATTAATAAGATGTTAAATGTGAAAATTATATAATTTAAATGTAAAAATATATTAAAAATATATTTTAATATGTTTTTGAATTTGTAGTTGGGATAGGATAGTAATTTTAATTACTTTTCCTTCTAAAAACCCCCAAATTGGGGAACAACAATTTTTAGGAGGATTTCAGAGGAGTTTTAAAAATCCTCAAATCTTTCTCCTAAAAAATTAAAACTCTCAAATAAGGAGTTGTCACCACTTAAACCTTTCCCTTCCCTCCCTTCCCCTCTAAAATCCCTCTCCCAAATAAAGCCTAACACGCGGGGGAAACTACAAGTTCCAAATAAGGGACCATGATCCATCAATCCTCAACTGTTCATCATCCAGAATAGTATTCATGAAGATTTTGTAAGCAGTTTTGACAGAATAATCTCCAAACTATTCAGGAAACCATATGCGATGGTCTTCTAGGACTGAATTAAAGGGATTTTCAAGATATCATCAACATCAAATGGAGTAAAAGTTTCATGGATAAGACTTTCATTCCACATACTTCACCATGAATCAATAAATCTGCAACCGATAAATGGCTTACCTCTTGAGATGGGATAGTGGAGATTTATAGATGATTAGGATCCCTCAACCAAGGCTCAAACGACACCTTTATGATATCAATACTTGAGATCGCTGCAAATGCTTCTCCAACAATAAGATCGATTGTGTCCGATCTTTGCGTACAAAAAGTTCACATATGGAAAATATCTAGCCTTGAAAATCTAAGTTACTAGAGCATTTGGGTTGGATAAGAAATTCCAACCTTGCTTTCCCAACATTGTCAAGTTGAAGGCACAGAGGTTCTTGAACCCCAAACCTCCCATGTCCTTCCTCATTGTTAATTTGTCCCAAGCCATCCACTTTATTCCTTTGTTTTCATTACCTGACGCACCCCACCCAAAAGAGTTTAACATGTGCTACAGCTCCTCACAAAGAGAAAGAGGAAGCAAATAGATGCTCATAGGGTACATGGGGATAGCCTGCGCTATAACTTTATTGAGAACTTCTCTACCAACAAAGGATGGATAGAGCTTTGCCACACTGGGAGTTTACTTTCCTCCACATCTTGTCTTTGATGTAATTAAAGACAACCTTCTTACTACAACCAACCATAGAGGGGATTCCAAGATACTTCCCTGTCATTGTGCTTTTAGTCAACCCAAGCACGTTCTTCAATGTATTACGAGTATCATTTAACAGAATCCATGTCTATCATGGATGAAAAGAAAGACTTGCAGAGGAAGGTATATAGAAAAGATAATGGAAGAAAATATGATTAGCATAGAATGAGAATTAGCTTACAAGAGTTGGTGATAACAGTTGGTTATATAGTTGGTTACAAGAATAACTAACTTGTAATTAACTAAACTAACTAAGCTAACTCTAGTTACATTGAGATCAAAACTGAATTAACCATGATCAACTATATCTATGCTAAGATCCCCCCTCAAGCTAGAAATTGAAAAGCACTAGGCAACAAAGCCTTGGTGTATATGTCTGCAAGATGATTAGCAGAGGTGACAGGAAGCAACTTGACAATGTCTTTCTGAATCTTCTCTCGAACCAAATGACAATCAATCTCAATGTGCTTTGTTCTTTCATGACAAATAGGATTTGCAGTTATATTAAGAGCAAATCTATTATCACAATACAGAAAAACAGGTTGTTGAAAATCAATTTTGAAATCTTCAAGCAAGAAAGTAAGCCATTGCAGCTCACAAGTAGCACTAGCTAAGGCTCTATACTCAGCTTTTGAGGAGCTTCTAGATACAGTACCCTGTTTCTTAGACTTCCAGCAAATCAAAGAATTACCAAGATATATGGCATAACAAGTAATAGATCTTCTTGTATCATTACAGTCAGCCCAATCTGAATCACTAAATCCTTTCAAAATAATGTTGCTATCAGCAGAAACAAAAATCCCTGAACATGAGGACCCTTTGATGTATTGAAGAATCCTGAAAGCATACTGTTGATGAACTGAAGTAGGTTCAGCAGCAAACTGACTTAAATGTTGCACAACATAAGTGATATTTGTCCCTGTGTTAGTCAGATAAATCAGTTTGCCAATTAATCCCCTATAAGAAGATGCATCCTCAGCTAAAAGAGGAGAACTTGAATTCTGATGAAGCCTTGTTGTATAATCAGAAAGAATACACACTGGTTTAGAACTAAGCATGTCAGTGTCATTGAGGATGTCCACAACATATTTTCTTTGACAGAGATTGATGCCAGCAGATGTTCTAGCTACTTCAAAGCCTAGAAAAAAACTTCAAATCATCTAAATCCTTTATTTTGAAATCACTATCTACCAATTGTGTAATATTTTGAATTTCAATCAAATCATTACTAGACAAAACAATTTCATCTACTAAACTAATAAGGCAGTAATAGATTTGGATTCATGCTTGAAAAACAAGGAATAATCATATGAACACTGATTGTACCCATGTGAAATTAGAAAGGAAAATAATCTGGCATACCATTGCCTACTTGCTTGCTTTAGACCATATAGAGATCTTTAAAGTTTACAGACCTGTCCTGGCTTATCTTACTGCATACCTGGAGGAAGAACCATCTACACTTCCTCATTCAAATCACCATGAAGAAATGCATCGTTCACATCTATTTGTTTCAGATACCATCAGTTTATAGTAGTTAGAGCCAATAAAAGCCTTACAATGGTCAACTTGGCCACTAGAGAAAAAATGTCCAAATAGTCTTGACCTTTTTTTTGAGTGTATCCTCTGGCTACCAACCTTGCATTATATCTTTTTATGGATCCATTAGACATGTGCTTAATTTTGTAGACCCATTTACATCCAATGGCAGTCTCATGCTATGGAAGATCAGTAAGGATCCAAGTATTATTAACTTCTAATGCCTTAACATCTACATTCATAGCTTCAATCCATTTAGAATCTTTAGAGACAGCACTGTATGCTTGAGGTTCAACTTGGTGTGTAATAGACAAGATAGCCTTTTGATAGGAAGGAGATAGTCTGTTATAAGAAAGGATAGAACTGAGAGGATAAAGGGTAGTACATGTAGAGAGATTGACAACAGTTGATGATGGATATGTGATGTGAAAGTCTTTATACTTGTCTGGCCTGTGTATCTGTCTCATTGAACTTCTATGTATCCGAGTGACTCTTAGGGAAGTAGCATGATCAGAAATAGTGTTAGCAAGATCAAAAACAATGTTATTAGGTTCAACAATAGGATGATTAGTTAGTGATTCTGAGGGTAAGTCACCAAATTGATCAATGGTAGTATTAAGGGAAGAGGGTGACAAAGGTAAGATAGTAATGAGATCAAGTTTATTCTGGGCAATAAAAGGAAAACAATCTTCATAAAAAATGACATTTCTAGAGATGAAAATAGCTCTAGTCTAGAGATCAAGAGTGACATAAACCTTTGTGTTTGACTTGAAACCCAAGAAAATAGAAGTAACATCTCTTGGATCAAGTTTCTTTCTGTTGGCAGTTAAGGTACTAGTGAAACATAGACAACCAAACACTCTTAAAGAAGTGATATCATAAGGGGTTCCATAGAGTTTCTCATAGGGAGTTTTGTTATCCAGAAAAGGAGTAGGTATGCAGTTAACAAGAATAACAGAGTGAATAAATGCATAAGACCAAAAAATAGAAGGTAAATTAGATTGAAACAACAAGGATCTAGTAACATTAAGCAAGTGTTGATGCTTTCTTTCTACAATTCCATTTTGTTGATGAGTTTTAACACAAGAAGTTTAGTGTATAATTCCAATTTCATCATAAAATTGTTTCAGAATCAACTCTGATCCATTGTCTGATCTAATCATTTTCACCTTTGTATCAAACTGTCTCTCAACCATAGCAACAAATTTCATTAAGTGTGTTTGTTTTTCAGCTTTTGAGTGCATAAGAAAAATACAAACAAATCTTGAATGATCATCTAATATTTGTAACCATTTAAAGAATTTACATTACAAGGACCCCAAATATCAACATGTATAAGGGCAAAAGCACATGAAGAGTGAGATATACTATAGGGAAAAAACTGCTTTTTCTGTTTTGACTGATGACAAGTATGACATACAAACTTAACAACATCCTTTCAAAAGATGGATGGCCAAGCCTAAAGTGCCATAAGTCTATAGTTATTTTATTACATGAAAAAGATGAAACACTAACAGAAACAATAGGAACAAAATCGACAAAAATAGAATCTATGATACAACTAGGATCATACTCCTTGAGAGGCTTGAGAGGAAGCATCTTCAGCCTATAAAGACCCTCCACCATATCAACTGTACCAATCCTCTTCAGGTTTTGCATATCCTAGATAAAACATTTATCATTCATGAAAATTAGCAAGGATGAAAGAAGCTTGGATATAGAAATCAAATTAAACTGAAAGCTAGGTATGTGCAGAACATCTTCTAAATATAGAAATTGAGCAAATTTCACTATGCCTGCATGAGTGGCAGTGACTGTGTGGCTAGTGGGAAGATTAACAACTATGGGATTTATCTTCTTACAAGAAGAAAATAAATGAGGAAAAGCTATGACATGATCAATAGCTCCTAAGTCAAGTATCCATTCACTTGGACTTATCTTTCTTACATTACAAGTAATGGATAAGACATTAGCTTTGTGTGCATTGCTGGAACCAATGATTGTACCAATTTGATTCACATGTGAATTGTCGTGAATAGAACTCTGTTGTTGCAGCAATGCAACAGAGCTTTTAATTATTGAGGAGTCAACTTCATTTCAGTATTTTGTGCATCTTGATTTTGTTCTGGGGCAGAACGATCTCCTTCTTCTTTCATCACATTCATATTATTGATGGGTGAGCTTTGAGTTTTATGAAACTTATATTCAGTAGGGTAACCATGTTTCTTGTAGCATTCATCAATAGTGTGGTTAATAAAACCACACTATGTACAAAACTTGCTTCCTTTCCCACTGAAATTTCCTCTGCCAAAGCCACTTTGATTACTTTTTCCTCCTCTAGAAGCATAGTTATGAGGGAAACCATTCTTCCTAAAACATTTTTCAACTGTATGATTGTCTTTGCCGCAATAAGTGCATGAGAGTGCTGAATTTGATGAGGCTGTGCTTTCTGCATTGATCATGCTATTGTTTCCTATGATATCATTACTATTAATTTGTCTTTCTTGTTGAACTTCATAAGAAAAGACTTTATCTATGTCAGCTAAAGGATCCATCATCAATACATTGGATCTAATAGTGTTGAATTGACCATTCAATCCCCTAAGGAATTGCATAACTCGGTCTTGCTTCTTTATTTCCATAACACTAACAAGAGCATCGCATGTACATTTTGGATTGCATGTACAAGCTGGATCAGGCCTATAACTTTATAATTCATCCCAAATAATACACAATCTTGTAAACTAATCAGTTATTGTTTTATCACCTTGTCTGATGGATGCCATGTCCGGCTGCAGTTATGAGATTCTTAACAAATAACCTTGTAAATATCTCGACTTTAGATCCTTCCATATATCTCGTGCATCATCCATCCAGAGAATGCTTTGTCTGATCAAAGGTGATACTAAATGAACAATCCAAGAAATCACCATATTGTTACTCCTTTTCCAAGCTGCGCGGAGAAGATGATTTGATGCATAACCTTGAATTGAACCATCAACAAATTCAACTTTGTTTTTCGCACTCAATGCAATTAACATTGATCGACTCCATGAACTATAATTCGATGAATGGAGGAAAAGAAATAACTCATTCGCCAAGACAATGAGTTGCGCAGCAAAGCTCTTTGTTCAAGAGCTCTAATACCATAATATAATTCATGTCTGCCATGGATGAAAAGAAAAACTTATAGAGGAAGCTAAAGAGAAAAGATAATGGAGGAAAATATGATTAGCATAGAATGAGAATTAGCTTACAAGAGTTGGTGATAACAGTTGATTGTATAGTTGGTTACAATAGTAACCAACTTGTAACTAACTAAACTAACTAAGCTAATTTTAGTTACATTGAGATCAAAACTGAACTAACCATGATCAACTGTATTTATGCTAAGATCATTGTCCATGTTTCTACTAAAAAATATATATGATTTCTACAAGTTTATCGCTTGGCCCGAGGCTTGCTCATAAGTAGAAAGGATTTTCTTCATAGCTGTTATTTCCTATTGATTAGCTCTAAAAATAGGAAACAATCATCTGTCAAAAGCATATGAGAAATAGCAGGTGTTTTGCTACATACCTTCACACATGAACATCTCCTTTGATTTCAGCTTTATTGATAAGAGAGGTGAGGCCTTCAACACAAATTATGAAAAGATACGGCGATAAAGGATCACCTTGCTGCAACCCTCTACCCGAGACAATAGGACCCACCTTGTCATTAACACACATCATGATCCACCTAATCCATTTCTGGTCAAAGCCAAGCTTCTTCATCATACCATCCGGAAAGCCCCAGTCAACATGATCAAATGCTTTGGAGATATCTATCTTCAATGTTGCCTTACCCTTCTTACCTCTCATTTTGCATTTGAGATGATGAATGATCGCTGTTGCGATCAAAGCGTTGTCTTCAATGGATCTACCTTTGATAAATTCAGATTGCTTGTCCGAAATGCATTTGTCAATAGCCGAAGTCTCATATCGAGCACTTTAGCAAGGATTTTATAAATGATGTTCCAAATGCAATAGGCAGAAGATCCTTCACTAAATCAAAACAACATTGGTATCATTTACCACAAGCGGGAATTCACCAACTTCAAGCCAATTAATATAGGCTGCAAAAATTTCCTCACCACAAAAGTCCTAGAAACCACGATAGAAGGCAGGATTAAGACTGTGCTGCCTAGGTGATTTGTCTGGGTGCATGCTGAATAAAGCATCTTTAAATTCCTTATCTACTCTGTCTCACTTATAATTAAAGACTTTTATAGCGATATGTCGATTAAAAAGTCACTCCATTTTGACATGCCTATCTTTGAAAAATGAGTACAGAGCTTTTACCCTGATTAGATTAGGAATTTCTGTAACTGATAGATTGGATTTTCGTGAAAGTCAACAAGGACAGATTCCTATTGGCTAATCGAATGGAAATCCCATCTCATTTATGATTTGACTGCATCTTTAAATTCCTTCGTCGAGAAATCTATTAAGGATCTGTTATTGTCGGAGGAGACATGTTGGGAACTCGACAAGTGTACCGTTCGTTCCAAGTAATAAAATGATAAGTAGAGTATCGTATCCACGAGGATTGAGGCACCAAATTTATCACAACTATTATCTTTAAATTGGATGAAGAAAAGTTGATAAGATTGAGTTTTAATATCTTGACTTGATGAAAATTAAAAAATAAAACTAAGAATTAATAAGACTTTAAATAAAACGTTATTTGGATTTAATGAAAATATAAGAGAGAATTGTAGTCAAGACACACACACCGTTTTGATCCCAACTTGTCTAATTAGATTGATTACTACGTTCAATTATACTAATTATTCAGATAATGTATCTTTGTATGAAAAATAGTTAAATCCTAATTTCTTAGTGACTTTAACCCTTTAACCAAATCAAGATCCTAATTCCTTAGTGATCTATCTTAAATTAAGCATTAAGAAAATACATCAATTCATCTGCAATTATACATCCTTATCCCTAGGTAATATATCAATTGTTATTCCACCTTCGTAAGAAATCAAAGTCCCAATATTCCTATTATGAACCCTAATTCTCAGAACTTTATCAAAGTGATCAATTCCAATAAAGTCATATAATTCATTTAACATAAGATAAAACAAGACAATTTAGCATAAAAGAATCATAGAATTCAATCCAATATCAAAGGAGTTCACATTAGGTTGTGACCATAACTATAAAGAAGAATTAGCCAGACATATTCATATCTGACCTCAATAAATAAGAGATACCTAGATCAAGAATAGAAAACAAGGAGAAGAAGAAGAGATATCCCCTTCAATCTTGACTCAATCTTCTTGATCTAGCTTTAATCAATCCCCAAAGCTGCCTCCTTTGCTCTTGTTCTGTTGTTTCTCAGTGTAGCAGTTCTTTTTCTCTTCCTCTCAATCCATATTTATAATTAGGTTATAAAAACCCCCAGTTATCTTCTATTTTCGTGTAATATCAATTTAAATCTTGAAATCCCGTGTCGTTGGCGCTAATGGCGTGAGACATGGCGTGGCCTGCTTAATTGTTGGCACTGATGGCACCACATCTCACGCTGGTAGCGTGAGATGGTAGTGGAAAATGTTGTCTTTTGATTCTATGGCGCTAATGGCGCGAGACATGGCACTGATGGCGCCACATTCCAAAGAAACTTGTCCTATATTTGCTTCCTGGCGCTAATGGCGCGAGATCTCGCGCTAATCGCGCCAGACTCTAAAATGCTTGGCTTCTTGCATTTTCTTTCCTTCACTTCTTCTCTTGGTTTTCCTGCTATAAATTACACAAAGATGAGATGTAATATGAATTGGAATTAATCAATCAAAACATTCACAATTGAGATCAAATATGGTTCCATTATGATCGATTCTTGTTTCTTTTAGCTTGTTAAACATTATATGCTAGATGCATATCAAGACACAAAGGGAAACAGTAGAAAAACCTACATCATACCCATCTTCATTGCCCTCGAAGAGCTTTGTGATATAGTTGGCATTGATAACATTAAGCTCCTCCTGGCTGTCTACTAGCTCGCCATTGTCATTCTCCAATTGTAGAATGTGATTTCTTCTTCTTCTATTCGACGCAGAAGAGTGAAATTTTTTTGTTCAAGTCGCGATCCTTCATCCAGTAAGCTTTAGAACGCTATCTCGGATAATTATCCTCCTATATTAGCAAGGTAGTAAGTCTATCTTTTAAGTAGTTAAACTTAGCTGCACTCGCTGCATCAGTCAAATCCCTGGTCATCTCCAGTTTCCTTCTTACAATTCACAATATCATCTCCAGAGGCGGAGACAGGGGGGCTAGGGTGGGCCACCGCCCCCCTTAAAATTTTATTAATATAAATTTTATTATATATATATATTAAAAATTAAAAATAAAAAAATAATTTGACAATAAAAAAAGGTTGCATTGCATAATATAATAGGATATAATATTTTTTAATATTACATTAAAAAATAGGATAAAATATTTTGAGATTGCATTACATAATATAATAGAAATATTTAAGATTACATTGCATAATAAGATAAAATATTTTTTAAGATTGCATTCAGAAATAGGATAGAATATTTTTTAATATTGTATTCAAAAATAGGATAGAATATTTTTAAGATTGTATTGCATAATATAAAATATCTTTAAGATTGCATTGCATAATATGATAAAATATTTTTAGGATTGCATTCAAAAATTGGTTAAAATCATATGCTTTAACTAGTATAAATAGAAACATATTTTTCTGTTGATCGTATGCATTCCATTCCAAATAATATTAGAGCTTTAAAAAGTTTATGTTTGCATCATTGAGAGAATTGTTATGAGATCATATAGAAGCGTTTGACAAGTCTGATTCTTAACTCTCCATCAGAATTTAAAGGTACTTATTTATTATCATCGTGGAGTTGTCCATTGGATTGATTATCCAATTTGGACGTCGTGATTTTTTTATCCAATTGGGTTTTTCACGCTAAAATTGATTGTGTCTTCTTTATCTCTTATGTCCATATTATTACGTTGAGTTTGATTTTAAATTATGAATTATTTTATTAGGACTCACTAGACTTTGTCAGCTTGTTCATTAACCCACCCTGTTCGCAAGTTGTATGTGGTTTGCGGTTTGTATCTGTTACGGATATTTTATATTGGGCCAAAGGCCAAAAGGTCCAAGGTAGCTAAAAACAAGTTATTTAGGAAAAGATTAAAGAAGATTGAAATCCTAAATATTTACAGAATCAAAGAAGATACAGAAGGTTATTTTTATCTAGAATATCTGCTCATCTTTCAGAAGATCATGATCAAGAATAGGAATAGTTTCCTTATTTTTCCACAGGTCAGTAAGCATAAATAGCCATTCACACCAAAGGTGCAAGGTACATACACACTGTTACTCTCTCTTTTCCATTCTCACAGTGCATACACCCCACGTCCAATTTGTGGTTCGTTTGTGCTGTGATCTTCTTCCTGGAGTTGTTTTAATCTTCATAAACACCTTCAGAGAGAGAGAGTTTGATCCTATATATATTTCTAGCATATTGCTGGATCTCCGTTTTTGAGGAACGAAACATTGGCGCCGTCTGTGGGGAGCATTAAACTTCGATTCCCACCATGGTAAACACGAGAAGACACCAGCTTGAAGGCCCACCCGAGGCCGGCCGATCACGATCGGTCTGGGAGTCGGACACTTTGACGGATACAACTTCATCATGAGCGCAGAATGGCCCGCCCCCCGCACCTGCTGAAAACCCGTTGCCCGCACCGGCCGAGGTAGATCAAGAATCTTTGCAGCGCTTCACCAGCAATGCGTTGCAGTCCATTCTGTCGCGGATTGAACGGCTCGAAAGTCGACATGCCCTTCAGCGGCAAGAGGATATGAATCATATGCTGGCACAATTACATGAATGTTGTGCAAGATGGACAATGGGAGAGCATGACCGATTACGAACGATGGAGCAACGCCTCGGCCGTATGGAGTTACCACCCTAGGAGCCGACGATTCACCCCGGCCTAGCCCCCCCGGCCGAGAACATGCGTAACCCAGAACTACACCATGAGCCGCCCAGAGCCGAGATCCCATGTCCAGTTGCATTCAAAAGCCCACAGGATGCATTACGAAGCTCGGTTTACCAGCCGGGAGGAGGAGTCGAGGTCTACAGGAGGAAGTACAGGCGCGGACAACATAGTAATAGTCCGTTTGTGGACGAGATCGTCAATGCCCAGTTTTTGGAGGATTTCGATGGATCTTTCCTTTCGAAATATGATGGGAGCTAGGATCCGCAGGTGCACATAGATGAGTTCGACATGCAGATGTGTGTCCGGGGGATTGAAGAGCCGATTATCTCTCGGATATTCGTTACTACTCTGACCGGGCCGGCTCAGACATGGTTTCACTTGTTGCCACCCCGATCAATTCGTAATTTTGAGGACTTTGGCCAGAGATTTTTGCTCAATTTTGCAACGAGCAAGAAACAGCCCAAGTCCGAGTTTGTTCTGGGCAAAATCCGACAGCATCCGGGGGAGACATTGCAGAGCTATTTGGACCGATTTAAAGAAGTCGCCTTGCAAGTGCAAGGCCAGGAGGAAAAGGTGCATGTCCATTTACATCTCGGCTGGCAAAATCTATCTATAAGGACCCTGTGAGAACTTTGCTGGATTTTAGAGTCCGATCAAAAAAATACCTGGAGCTGGAACAGATGGAGATTGCCAACACTGCTCCCAAGAGAAAGGGTTCACCACCAAAACATCGCCCACATATGGGGAATATGCCCCCCAATAGGAGTTTGGAAGTCGGCCATAGACCGGGGAGACACGAGACCAAATATGACAAATACACCCCGCTGAACACCTCTCGGGCGCAAGTGTGGAGGGAAGTAGCTTTGACTGAAATGAAGAAAGTAGACCGACCTCGACCGGTGTTCAAGAAGACCGGCCTTGACCATTCTCGTTTTTGTGAGTTTCACAATGGCCCGGGACACACTACCGACCAATGCTGGGACTTGAGGGATGCTATAGAGAAATTCATCCGAGAAGGAAAGTTGAGACAATATGTGATCAAAACCCAGGGGCAGCAGGGAAAGCATAAAGGCAATCCCAATGATGAGGTGAAAGGCTGAGATGAGAAGAGGAAGAAGACAGATGAAGAGGAATTTCCAGAGCCAGAGTTCGAGTGCAATGTCATTACCGGTGCTATGGGAGATGGAGGTGACACTACCAATCAGCGCCGTAAGTACCTCAGAGAAGTTCTGACAGTGAGGGAACAGCCCAAGTTTAAAACCACCAGCGACAAGGCTGAACCACCCTTGCTTTATTTTACCAAAGAGGACCTGGCCGATGTGATACCGGGACATGAGGATGGCTTGGTCATAACTGGGACCATAGCCAACTGTCGAGTTAAAAAGATATTTGTTGATAATGACAGTTGTACCGACATTATATCCTGGTCGGCATTCAAAAAGATGAACCTGGACGAGGAAGATCTGAAGTTGTGTCAAACATTGTTATTGGGCTTCAATGGCGAGAACACCGCACTCAAGGGCTCCATCGAGTTACGACTTACATTGGGAACCAAAGAGGGTTTCAAGTCAGAAAGAGTCAAGTTCGTAGTTGGGGAGTTTCCTTCCCCGTACAATGTGATCCTTGGAAGGCCCACACTCCATAAGTGGGATATATTGATGTCACCAAACATCAGAAGATGAAGCTGATAGGAAGTAACGGCAAGGTGATCACTATTTATGGAGATCAAAGGGAGTCTCGTCAATGTTATTTCAATGCTATGAAGGAAAGTGAAGCTGGCCCCTCTTCAGTGCCGAGTTGTCAAGAAGGCTGAGAAGAATCAAAGAGAACGAACGGAAAGCAGGTAAAGCCTGTAAACCTGGTGGAGCTTGATGTACGAGAGAAAGTGGAGGAGTGGAGACCTGAGCCAGTCGACGAGCTTATGGATATTCAGATCGGCCCAGAGGCCACTCAAGTCACTAAGATTGGGATGATAACCGATCCAGTTGCAAGGGCCGAGTTTATAAAGTACCTCAAAGACAACCGAGATGTTTTTGTGTGGAAAGCCTCAAAAATTCTTGGGATAGATCCTGCATTCTGCTGCCACAGATTATCCATGTACCCTGATGCAAAACCGGTGGCTCAAAAGAAAAGGCATATCGGCCTTGATCGGAAGCAAGCACTGGAGAAGCATATCCGAGAACTGGCGGATGCTGGTTTCATACAAGAAATCCAGTATACTACGTGGCTATCCAATGTGGTGATGGTTAAGAAGCCTAGCGGCAAATGGCGAGTATGTGTTGACTACACAGATGTCAATAAAGTGTGTCCCAAAGATTCTTATCCACTGCCGAGCATAGACCAGCTTGTGGACAACTCTGCCGGATACAAGCTGCTGTCTTTCATGGACGCATATTCTGGGTACAATCAGATTCCAATGTATCCAGGAGATCGAGAGAAGACGGCCTTCAGGGGAGGAGAAGCCAATTATTGTTATAATGTGATGCCCTTTGGCTTGAAGAATGCCGGAGCCACTTACCAGCGCATGATGAATAAGGTTTTCGCCCAGCAGCTCGGCCGGAATATAGAAGTGTACATTGATGATATGATCATTAAGACAGCCTCAGACGAAGATCATGTCCGAGATCTGCAGGAGACTTTTCACAGACTAAGGGAAAATAACATCCGACTAAATCCGCTCAAATGTGCCTTTGGAGTAACGGCGGGGAAATTCCTGGGCTTCATGTTGACTCATAGAGGTATTGAAGTTAACCCGGACAAGTGTGAAGCAGTCCTGAACATGAAGTTCCCGGCAACTAAAAAGGAGGTACAATAGCTGACTGGTAGGCTGGCAGCGTCGACAAGATTTCTCCCCAGTCAGCAGAAAAGGCCCTCCCCTTTTTCCGGTTGCTAAAGAAGGAAGCCCGAGTTGGATGGAGCCCGGAATGTGAGGCCGCCTTTCAGGAAATCAAGAAGTGTCTTTCCTCACCGCCGGTGTTGTCTAAACCGGAACCTGGTGAAACACTTATTCTATACTTGTCTGTGGGCGAGGAGGTGGTGAGTGCCGTGTTGGTTAGGGAGACCGGCAAGACTCAGCTACCTGTATATTTCATAAGTCGAGCTTTGAAGTGCTCGGAGCTGAGGTATCAGAAGTTGGAGAAGGTAGCCTTTGCATTTTTAGTGGCGGCTAAAAGACTGCGTCCATATTTCCAGGGCCATACTATTACAGTACGTACCGACCAGCCGATCCGGCAAGTTCTTCACAAACCGGACTTAGCAGGAAGAATGATGAATTGGGCAATACAGCTGTCCGAGTTTGATTTAAAATATGAGGCCCGACATGCTATCAAAGCCCAAGCTTTGGCCGACTTCTTGGTCGAACTCACCCCATCGACTTCGGCCAACGAGGAAGTGTAGACCTTCTTTGTGGATGGATCGTCCAACACAAAGGGGAGCGGAGCAGGAATCATAGTACAGTAGAGCAGTCTCTGCGGCTCAATTTCCCGACATCAAATAATCAGGCCGAGTACGAGGCCTTAATAGCCGGATTGATCTCGGCCAAGGAGCAAGGAGCCCAGAAGGTGAAAGTTTTCACAGATTCACAGCTCGTCGCAGCTCAGATTGAAGGTAGATATCAGGCCAAGGGTCCCTTACTGATCAAGTACTTAGCTAGGGTCAGGGAGATCATTGCCGAGTTTGATGAAGTCACCATCTCCCATATCCCCCGAGAAGAAAACATGAGGGCCGATATATTGTCCAAACTGGCAAGCACCAAGGGCGCAGGCAACCATAGAACAGTCATCCAGTAGGAGCTGGCTTATCCCACTTGCATCATGATGATATCGGCCGAGTCCGACTGGAGGCAGCCTATTATTAAATACTTGGAGCAGGGAATAATCCCAGATGATGACGTCAAGGCCAAAAAGTTAATCCAAGATACTGTTCTATATACCACCCTAGAGGGCGAGCTGTATCGCAAGGGTCCACACACCCCCATGTTGCTTTGTGTTGGACCTGACCGAGCAGAATATATCTTGGCCGAGATACATGAGGGCATCAACGGCCAACATATGGGGGCTAAGGCATTGGCAGTAAAAGCCATTCGGGCCAGATACTTTTGGCCGACTATAAAGGCAGATGCCCAGGATCACGTGAAGAAATGTGAAAGTTGTCAGAAGCACGCTAAGATAATATGGTCCCCCCCGTCCGAGCTGACAACTATCACCTCTCCCTGGCCTTTCTACAAATGGGGGATGGATCTGTTAGGTCCTTTCAAAGCTGCCGAGGGTCAGCTGAAATGGCTCATTGTAGCAGTTGATTATTTCACAAAGTGGATAGAAGCAGAGCCATTAGCCACCATTACTTCAGCCAGAGTCTAGAAATTTTTTGAAAGAAACATCATTTCCAGAATTGGGATCCCGGCCAAAATCATCACGGATAATGGAACTCAGTTCACCGATAAGAAGTTCAGAGAAATGATGATTAGCTTCCATATCAAGCACCATTTCGCTTCCGTTGAGCACCCACAATCTAATGGCTAGGCTGAGGCTGCTAATAAAGTAATCTTGGAGGAACTCAGAAAAAGAATGCACGATGCCGGGGGCAGCTGGGTGGAACAGTTGTACTATGTTCTATGGGCGCATAGGACCACTGTTCAAACATCTACTCAAGAAACACTGTTCAGAATGACATACGGGTGCGAGGCAATGATTCCGGTTGAGATCGGACAGCCCTCTTGGAGGAGAATGATGATACTCAAGGAAGGAGAGGAAGTTAACAATGCGGCCTTAATCACCGAGCTGGAGTTGATAGATGAAACCCGAGCTCAAGCACATATCCGAGATGTAGCCGCAAAACAGTTGGTGGCCAGGCGATTCAACAGGAAGATCAGGCCGAGATTCTTCGAAAAAGGTGATTTGGTCTTAAGAAGAGCAGACATCGGCAATAAGAATGCTCAGGATGGAAAGCTGGCGGCTAACTGGGAAGGACCATACCGAGTTGCTTAGGATCTCGGCCATAGGGCATATATGTTAGAAACATTGGATAGGAGGGCAATCAAACGTACAGGAATGCCGACAAGCTGAAGACATATTATAGTTGATTATGTTTTTATGTGTTTTCCGTTAATAGAGAAAAGTGGCGGCCAACGGCTTAGACACCCTCACTTCATGTAATCTCTTTCATCGGAATCATAGAAATGAATAAAGTTGATATTTATGAATAAATAAGTCATGAATTGACGGTTTCTTTTGAAAAATATTTCGATATCTATAAGTCATACAATGACTAAAAGCTTTCTAAGCGACATTTATATATCGTTCCTTGCGGATCCGAGGTGTCTCCGAACCCAGATCAGGTCGGCACGGTCCAAAGAGGCCGTGATACACCAAAGATAACTTGGGATAAAACAAAACCGAGATACCTCATGTAAATTGGCCGATATTATGCTTGGCCGTTGGAGCCGAACGAATATTCAAATGCGCATACTTAAAAAATCTTGTTGACAAGAATATGGGAAATAAATATGTTTTCCAAAAATATACAAATTGTTTAAAGAACAAAGAAATTGTTCAAAATAAAAATAAAAATTACATATTAAAACCAGCATCCCGGCTCTTTAAACACCACCAGTAGGAGCCGAATCCTCTTCAACCCCGGCCTCGGGAAGATCCTCGGCCTCAACAACAGAATCCTCTTGTTCGAAGTAAGGGACGACCGTACCATCTCGGACAAAAGATTGAAAGTGCAGCCCCTCAGTGTTCAAAGTGATCCCGGGGTTAAGACATTGGATCTGGGTGACGGCGTTGTTGAAGGAGTCCTCGGCCGCCGATGACAGTGAATCCTGCAAGTCGGTCACATCCTTCTCGGCCCCCAAAAGCTTGGACTTAGCATCCCTTGCCTCGGCCTCAGCACCCTCGAACAAGGTTTTCACCTCATTCAGGTTTTGGGTCATAAGAGCAGCTTTAGCAAGGGCCTACTCGGTCTCAAAGCAGGCCGCCAGAAGATCTCGCTCGAACTCTGCTCGAGCAAGCCGCAAATCTTCCGCAGCTTTAGCCAAGTCTTCCTCGACCTTTTGAAGCTTGATGCCAGCAGCAACAAGCTCCTCCTTGCTCTTGTTGCACCTCTCCTTGGTAACAGCAAGGCAATCTATAAGTGAAGCCATTCGATAAGTGTGCAGCTGCATCTGTTGGAGCAGACGGACATCGACCTCAGAAAGCTGAGTAGAGTCGGCGAAACGCTTGGGGGCTCGGACGAAGGGGAAGAGCTCCTCGGCCCCCCGTTCCCATAAATGGCCAAGTTCCAATTTTGAAGCATCAGGAAGCACGGCGGATGAGTACTCGACGGACGGGGTAGGGGCTACCGAAGCAGGAGGAGGAGCAGGGGTTTCTGCAGGAGGGGCGACCGTGGCCGAGACAGTGGAGATGGGAACGGCCATTACTGCAGAGGCGGTGGTCGCCTCAGTGGCCGACTTGGTCACCTTCCTCCTTTTGAGGTTCTTGAAGAAGGAGGGGGCTGTGTTAGCGGCAGGAGGAGGCCGTGGGGCACCGGAAGTCTTACGGGACCGAGGGCGTAGGTCACCGGATTGATCTTCCATCTCAACAGCTGCAAAGCAAAATAAAAGACCAAGTAAATTAGTAGTACCGAGAATATAAGAACATAAAATATATATATAGACTAACATTCAGGAAGAGCTGGGGGAATTTCACATAAACCCTGGCTCTCTCGGAAGGCATCAATCTGGATGACCAAGAAAATATCCTCGTCCGACAACCCGGTCTCATCCCGATAATAATAGGAAGGGTGGATATCGTGATGGGCGCGGGACCAATAAAGTGGAAATTTCCACCTCACCCCGGCGGATTCCGGCCCTTGAAGGAAGAAAGGCTGTTCACCAGGTTTTGCACTAACTTTAAAATAATTATTTTTGAACCTTTTAAAGGAATCAACAAAAAGGGGAAAAAGTTTGCGTTTAGGGCGACTCCTTAAGGAAGTCCAACCTTTTCGGCTTGAAGGCTCTCGGCCAGAACCACTGGTCTAAGCAGAAAAATAATACATAAAAATAGGAACCGTACACGGAATCCCTAAGTTAATACACAAATCCTCAAAGGATTTGATGAAAGCCCAACCATTCGGATGAAGCTGTGAAGGAGCTAAGGATAAATGTTTCAAAAGCTTCATCTCGAACTCAGAAAAAGGAAAATGAATACCCAAGCGGGTGATCACATCAGCACAGAAGAAGAAAAAGTTGGATTCGCCCTGCTCGGCACTAGAGCAGATCGGCACATGAGAGCCGAGATGGCGAATTGAGAATCCCTCTTGATTCCCTACAGGGAGGGCGGCTATGCCCTCCAGACTCATGGACGACGAGGTGTTAAGAACCTCAAAAGTTACCCAGGGAAATTGGGCTATCGGATGGGGAGAGAGGTTGTCGGCACGATAACCGCTTGACCGAGATTCCTCAACGATTTTCACAGAAGGGACTTCCATGATGACCTACGATTAAATCAAAAAAGGAAAAATAATCAGTAAAAATACCTGGAAAACCGACGACAAGTTGTGAAGTATTAGCCAATGCCGAGATACTTTCAGCTTGCACCTCGGCTCTGGACAGGGGGGCTGACGGCTACGGGGTTATGCCGGCATGCGTCTAGCACATCATCGGCATCTTTATCCAAACCCGAACTGGCCAGATACAGGAACCTATCCATGCATCTTGTGCACGGATCATACCGGATTTCAGGAAGAGTTTCTAGGGGACATGGCCTCGAAGGAGGAATGGAAGGCGTCACAAAACGGCCCCTGCCTTCCCTAGTGGATTTGACACTAGAATTTGATAGTACTCTAGCAGAAGGAACTTTAGCGGTTTTGGAAGAAGGGGTACGACCTCTGGACGCACCAATGGTCTTTATACCAGAACTTATGTCAGTCTTAGAAGAAGAATCAGAAGGTGGAGGTTTTTTAACTAAGGGATTTTTTGAGTTTTTGGAACCACCACTAGGGTTTTGAAGGAAGCGTTTGGTTTTATCCTCCTCACTGAGGGGCTTATCAAAGAACCAAAAGGCCACACCAGGAGAGACTCTCTTGGCAATACGAGCCTCTTCTTCAGGAGTAAGTTTCACCATTACGAGATTGAGAAATTTTCGAAAGGGGGAACAAGGGATGAAGATGAACAGATGAACGGGAATAAGAAAAAGGCAAAAACCCAGAGAAGGAAGTCCAAAAAGAAATGGATATCACCAAGAAGAAAAACAAAGAGGATGGAGAAGAAAAGAAGCAATACTGAATCACAAAGTAAAAATAAAAGAAAGAATGAGATACCTGGATTGAAGAACTTTGAAGAAGGAAAGCTGAGGCACCAAATGCTTGGGCAAGGAGAAAATTGCTAGAACGAAAGCAAGCAACAAAAGGGAAATGAGCCAAAGTTTTGAGAAAGTGGGGGTAAAAGACAAGGCGTAGGCTATAAGAGTGGAAAGAAACCGCCGGAACCCACGAAATTAAAAAATGGTAACCGTCGAAATTGGAAATTAAAAAATAATAAATAATAACTGACAAACGTGCTTAATTACTGGGGCAATTATGGCCAGTTATCCAAGAGACAGGGGCAAAATAGACTTATGACAAAGGATGGTCATGATTAGAACGTGCAAAGAAATGGCAGATCATTAAATGCTAGAGAGGCGCGTCATTTCACATGTCCAAACGACAACAAAAAACTTCATTGCCTTGGAACTTGGAATCAAGAGAAGGAGGTCGACTCGCCAGGAAAAACGTTTCATTATCTCGGCCAAATGACAATAAGAGTTCGGCCTTTCGTTGGAATTTGAAGATCAATAAAGAGAGGTCGGCTCATATGTCACTATCTCGGCCGAGGTCGGAAAATGAGATCGGCTCGTAAAGGAACAAAAGGCCATATATAATGCCTCGGAAGGATATCACTTAGGCCGACTGATCTGAAATAGTTATCTCGGCTATGGGAGTAAAAGCGCAATATATTCATCTCGGTCATTCAGATTACTCAATAACCGAGATGAGGGGCAACTGTTACGGATATTTTATATTGGGCCAAAGGCCAAAAGGCCCAAGGTAGCTAAAAACAAGTTATTTAGGGAAAGATTAAAGAAGATTGAAATCCTAAATATTTACAGAATCAAAGAAGATACAAAAGGTTATTTTTATCCAGAATATCTACTCATCTTTCAGAAGATCGTGATCAAGAATAGGAATAGTTTCCTTATTTTTCCACAGGTCAGTAAGCATAAATAGCCATTCACACCAAAGGTGCAGGGTACATACACACTGTTACTCTCTCTTTTCCATTCTCACAGTGCACACACCCCACGTCCAATTTGTGGTTCGTTTGTGCTGTGATCTTCTTTCTGGAGTTATTTTAATCTTCATAAACACCTTCAGAGAGAGAGAGTTTGATCCTATATTGATTTCTGGCATATTGCTGGATCTCCGTTTTTAAGGAACGGAACATCTTTTATATATTAGATTTATATTGTCTTCAAAGTACTTTTATTTATGATATAATTTTTTTTATATTTGCCCCCTTTCAAGAAAATTTCTAACTCCACCACTGATCATCTCGGAACCTGGATTTTATATGACGGTCCCATCTATTTGATGACAATGTTACCATCTATTTGGTGATAATATTACTCTTGGGACTTTTCTCCCAACTACTTTTAACCACATTAGGGAGATCATCTTCCAATAACCAAGCATTTTCAAAGAGAAAATGCCGTTTAAAACTCTGACGGTGCTTGTTCTCATAGCAAATAAGCAACGGGTTGTGTGATTTCTTGAAATTTTACTATTTAATTTCCTAAATTAACTTACTGAATCTTCATTAATTGAATATTCTTCATTAAGCTCAACCAAGTCACCAAAAGATCACTTCTTTCTATATTGCATGGATCAAATGTTAAGAGAGATTAATGGACACAAACATTATTTCTTCCTTTTTAATGCCCTTTATCATAATTTTATATAAAAAAATACTTTTACATTGATTTATATAAAGTACAAAAATCACTTATTGAAGTAAAAGTACTTTTTTAATAATACTGGAATGAAGCAAAAATTCTATTTTACACAAAAAGAAAATTATGCAAATCAAAAAAAAAAATTCACAAAATTTAACCTGACAACTCTTAATATAAAACCTCACCCACACAATAGTACATGATCGTGGAGATCACAGTGGTGAATGGTCCCAAGTCCATGTCATTTTTTTCTTTTATCAACTTTTTCAACTTATTAATCTATAAAAATATATAAAGGGAATATGTTTTTTGTTAATCAGTTTTTGATTATTATATTTTTAGGACAATTATATATTTAATTATTAAAAAACAAATAAAGAAAGTTACACGGTTATTTTTAAAATTATCATCTTCTTCTCTTTATCTCTTTTGCCTTCTTCAATTTTTTTCTCTCTCTTTTTTTGTTTTGTTTTTTGCAATTTCATTGTCATTTTTGTCTTCAATTTTAGCCACTGGGTCACTTTTCTCTTTCTCTCCCTTTTCCCATGCCAATGGGCGCCTCTTCAATTTCATATATTTGGGTTGAAGAGTTGTTGGGTATGGGATTCATAATGTAAAAACCATGTTGCCTTCAAAAGCATGGAATATCCTATATCTCCTAATCTTTATGCAACATTTTGGGTCTTACATTCTATAATCTGTATGTTTGTTTCAGACAGGCTTGAGAATGAGAGAGAGAGAGAGAGAGAGAGAATGGAGGATGAAAATGCAGATGGTGAATCACATAGTTCTCCATTGATGTTCACTATCTTTTGTATTTTCCTGTAACAATTGTTAATTTCTATATTTATTTAAAGGCTTTTTAATTATGCAAGTCATTCTTATTTTTATTAATTCTAATATTGATTGCTTTATCTATGGCAAAGAGTTCAGAGGATGATCTGCAGAGTCCTCATTCCAAGTTTGTTTCAGTGCTAAAATTTAACTGCTTTTTGTTTGTTGTGTATTATTTTTTCAAAATAGATACCATAGTGGAGATGGACCTTCATGGCAGATCTTCGAAGTTACTGCTTCTTTCACAATTACACTCTTTAAGGTCAGTTTTATTTGCATCAATTTTTTTTATATTCATTATTGAAGTTGTCTTTTTACAGAAGTAATTTGTTTTGGGGCTTTATCTTCTTGGTGTGTTCTTCTCGTATATTTTAATGACAAAAACTGTATCAACATATAGTGGACAAGAAATTAAGTTTGAATTCAGAAGGAAGTAGAGTTTGCTCATATGTATAACAAGTATATGTGTATCCTTTCTATGATCATATGATGCGATGCCCAAATATGAACTTTCCTTTGTTCAAGTAATAGTCTCCGTACATATGATGTAGTTAATTTTTTTACTTTTGGTGATGTCAAAACATTGCAGACTTTGCAGCAGACGAGAGATGGAAGTCTTATGAGATGATAGAACTGATGTGTTACATCTGCAAAATCAGTATGCAGATTTTACAAATTATAAAGAAGTTTGAATACAAAATTCATTAAGCCTACCCTCTTCTTATTTTTTTTGTGAATTAAGCCTACACTCATCATAAGTATGGAGGCCAAAGAAAGTTCACTTGAAGGATTGTGATACTTGAACTCTGTAGGAACAGTTTTCATATCAACAATTGATTTGATTGAAGAGGTTCTCATGGACGTGTTTTGGGTAGAAGCATGAAGGAGCAAGACATCTTTCAGCTTTCATTTCTGTTTTAATCTCTAACTAACCATGGATAATAAGAACTATGAAAAAATTTAACAAGTATGAATAACTTTGTGAATTGAAACTATGAATGTCAAATTTTTATTATTTTTTAGCCATTTAAAGAAATCAGTATTCTTAAAAAAGTGTCTAATCTTTTCTTATTTTATCTTTTCTGAATATGGAATTTTTAAAATCATAATATTCACTTTTAAAAACAACTGAGTTTTGGTAGAAAATTGTAAAACCAAATTGACTTTTAAAATTAAGAAATAAAAGAAAAACAGTTTCAATTTTAAAATGAAAAATTGGGTCGATTTTCACATCAATAGAAGAAAAATAAAATTACGATTTAATTTTAAAAGATACCAAATTTTAAAACTTGAAACGGTGAATGTTAAGTTTTTATTCTTTTTTAGCTCTTTTTAAAGAAATCATTATTTTTTAAAAAGTGTCCAATCTTTTTCGTTATCTTCTCCGAATTTTAAAATCATGATATTCACTTTTAAATACTTTGTTGCTATAAAAATTGTTTAAAAAAACTTTGTTGTTGCTTATAAATAGGAGAGTGCGCGCTTACAAAATATTATGAATTGATCGGGGTGTTATGAAATTCAACTTTTTTTTGGATTTTACAATCTTATAATAATAATATATTCAGTTTTAAAATTAAAAATAAACGAACAATTTTATTTATAATAATAATTTTTTTTTTTGCGCTTACTATTTTACTTTGTGTTCTTTAAGGAGATATTATATTTGTCATATTGAAGTGATTCTTTATTAAAATTATTTTTATTTGTTTAATTTGGAAGTTTAAAATAAAAAAATGGCAGTTTCTAAATAATAATTGGTTATGTCTTTATTCTGGAAATTTTGAAAAAAAAATCATTTTATATATCCCATCGAACAACTAAAAATATCACAATTTCATATAAAATAGATATTAAAAATATTGTTATGAATAAATTTTTAGAAAAATTATTTATTAGGCTTAATTTGATTCCTTTATTTTAACAGTTTTAATTAGGTCCTTCTTTAAAAAATATATTTAATTCGTTCTTTTTATTTTTAAAAGTTTCAATGAAATTCTTTATTTTAAAAAATAATTGATTCAATTTATTCATATTTTGATTCAAATTTGACTTCATTTTTTAAAAATGTTTAAAGCTAACAAAATGAAACGATACCAAAATGAATTCATTTTACAAGACCTAATTCAACCTTTTACAATTAAAGGAACCAAAGTTAATTTATCTTTAAATATTAAAGATCTAATTAAACCTATTAAAATAAAGAGATCAAATTAA